>JAKGSA010000576.1:0-134930 GCA_033558755.1 Philaethria dido
AGCTATGTATGTACTAATTGCAACTTCCTACTAATTCAATAAAGATATTTGCAATTATAAAAAATATATTATTTCATAATATATTAGATATCTATTACACGGCTAAAGCAGAAATTATTCAGCCACACGTACAAGGGTATAAAACATAAATTACTGCTGGCTGAACGACGGTGAACCTTTGCTTCATTGAAGAATAAAAAAAAAACAAAATCTAGTCATGTGTACAGAAAGACCTTGGCGGTAAAAGTTGACATAAGGCCTTTGTTAAGTCTACGATAGCTTTTTTTTATTTTTTTATTCTTTCAGCTTGATCGTTTATTTTTTAATATAATTAAATTATTAAATATTTCTGTCTAATCTGTTCTTTAATTACATACATATATAGCTTCACGCTGTATCCCGCATATAGCAGGGTAGGCAAAGGGAGCCTGAGAACCTAGTGTTAAGACACTCCGTTCCCCACTTTCTGCCGAATTGAGGCATTGCGTGCTGAGTGGTGGATTCAACGCCGCGCTTTTGCCTTGTTACCAAACCCAGGAAATGGAACTTTTCATTGAGTGGGAATCGAACTCACAACCTGTCGCGTTAACAGTTACACGCTTGTGCCTCTGCACCACGAAAGGCGCTCTTTAATTCGGTATTTGTTTTTTGTTTATATGCTAATTTCCTAGTCTAAAAGATTAAAAATATTGTTTTTTTCAATAGGAGGAGGTTCTCAATTCTATTGTATTTTTTACCGCATAACTTTTTACTCACTGTATCGATTTTGATAATCCTTCTTTTATATGATAGCTAGTGCTTCTGATATGGTGTCATTTAAATTTACTTAAAATCGGACAAGTAGTTTTCGAGTTATTCGTAATTTTTTATTTGAAGTCGACTTTTTTGTTAAAAATCGCAATTATATTAAAAACAATTAAAATCACACATATAACTCAATGTTAATACACTTTTTATTGGAATTTCGCGTAAGATAAACAATTTGTAACGTAACAATTACTATTTGCTTTGTAATAATACTTTCGACCCTGAACTTCAATACTGGCTATAAGTGAAAGGAATGGACAGTACTATGCAAACGGTGACCGTGTAAATTAATCGAATTAAGTCCATATACTTTTTATAATTAAATTAGTGTGTTTAAAAGTACGTGACAGTTTTATGTAAAAGAATGTTAATATATGTTGCAATGGCGAGGCGTCCATACAACTCGATTTCCACCGGCTTCCCTAACTTTTCAAAGTACAAATATGAGATCTAAAAAAAACGGTCGCCAGTAAAATATTGGGCATAAAAGTGCAAAAAAAAAACTCTGACATCATTTAGACCTAAAAAAAAGGCATATTGATCATCGATTATAAATTCAATAGTGAAATTACTAAATACATGATAATACTTGACATCCTATATACCTTTCCCTAAATATATCGGCTTCCCTAGATGCATATACCGGCTTTCCTAAATATACATCTGCTTCCCTAAATATGTATACCGGCTTCTCTAAATATATATTGGCTTCCCGAATTATATATACCGGCTTCCCTAAATATTCATCGGCTTCCCTTCATTTACCGGCTTGCCTAACTAAAATTTGCACCCCTCGCCACTGATATGTTGATATTATTGGTTTGTCACTAATGCTCAGCTATACCGAGATTTAAAGATACCGACAGTAAAACAGCAGCTCTCGTCATATAGAAAAGCATCCCAACGAACTTGCTTGCAATCTGATGAATCCTACTCGTTTCTTTAAACTCTTGAAAATGAGAGTCCCTCAGGACCTACTCCCATTTTAGAATAAAATCTCGTTGAAGATTGTAAAATGATATGTGCAAGCGCCACTGGGCGTATACCATCAATGCCTCTAATAATCTCTTTAAACCACCAGCTAAATTACCAGATGGGGCAGATTCCAGGTTTACCAGGATATTAAAAAAAGGTTGATATTTTTTACCTTGATCTCTGCGGCGTTAAGTTCCACTACTTATATATATATATACTCTGGTTCTCTCTGCCTATCCAAATATGCCGGATAAGGCATAAAACCAAATAATAAAAAAAATATTATTATCTTTTGGTTACTTTATGCATACTTCTATCCGGCAGTCAACTTGGATATTGTTACGGATATTGACCCGCACTGGACGGTGGGCAAACCACCTCTCACCTTTTCAATGCCATGTTAAATATTTATGTTGCAAAAACCAAAGCTACCTACTTCCGGTGCCTGAAGATAATTCTTGACAATTCTGGTTTTTTTATCTTCACGCTGTATTCCGTACAAAGCAAGGTAGGCAGAGGGAACCTGAGAACTTAGTGTTAAGACACTCCGTTCCCCAATTTCCGCCGAATTGAGGCATTGCGAGCTGAGTGGCAGAACTCGGGTGGTAGAACTAGTTATGTAATTGAGACTGTTTTAGTATAGTGGCTAAATATGTTGTCGTAGCAGCGTATATGTCACTTTTTTTATAAATGCATGGTAGTGTGTGTAATATTTATTTTATCTATATATTAATACGTGAAGCAAAAACTTTGTACCCCTTTTTACGAAAATTAAGTGGATGGAGGAGCATGAAACTTGGCACACTTATAGTTTATATAGCGAAGTAGTGCAGAATGATAGTATCTTTTTAAAATAATATAAAAATATATAAAATTATTGAAATAAATGTTACACACACTACCATGGTTTGACATCCATGTTATATGAAGTCACATATAGTGCTAAGACGCGTTATTAACGCGTCAACGGGGTTGACTAGTTTATTGAATTTCCTTAAGAAATTTCATTATTTCATGCAAATATATTTTGAATATCATTATTTTTGCATGTATTATATAATATTTGGTAACAATTTATAAAATATAGTATTTTTATTGTTTAAGGAAACAAAAAAGTTACCACAATGAGTACTTATAAAAATTCAAATAATCATAATTAGAATAATAAAGTCATTTAATTGCAATTATTGCTTGAAGATTCTAGAATTACTAAATAGTTATCTAAGAATATATATATATATATATTTGTTTAAAAATTAACCATGATTTTGTTACCTTTACACCCATTAATGTAAAAAATCTTACAATGCTATTTTGACCAACTTCTCCCCCTAAAAGTTGTTTGAAAATTTGCACGCCGAATTGAGGCATTGCGTGCTGAGTGGCGGAACTCAACGCCGCGCTTTGCCTTATTACCAAACCCAGGAAATGAAAATACTAACATTTCCTGGAGTGGGAATCGAACCCACAACCTGTCGCGTTTACAGTCGCAAGCTTTTGCGTCTATTAAATTATTTTTAAAATTTATATTTATACAAGAATATTTATTACAACAAGAACTACGACTATATTATATAAAGTATGAAAAACATTTATAATTGTCATAATGTTAAATCTTTTGTTAGTTATTCAAGTTACGTACTTGAATATTAAATTAAAAAAGAAAAAAAAATCATAATAAATCGATGTTTTTCGCGTATTATTCGACAATACAGTGGAAATTTAGCAGAGAAGTTTATATTATCTATATATATAAATGAATGTTCGTCTTTATGTCCTTTATAGAATCGTGAACCATGCATTTGATCATGTGATGATCTTTAGCAAAGTTGTTATACATGAATCCACGAAAGTTCCTGAATGGATGTGACCAATTTTCGACAGATGGCGCCACACAATTTTTTAGAAATTAACATGACGTCTGTCGCGGCGCTAAGGCACAAGCGTGCGACTGTAAACGAAATGGAGTTTTTCATTTCCTCGGTTTGGTAACAAGGCAAAGCGCGGCGTTGAGTTCCGCCACTCAGCACGTAATGCCTCAATACGGCTGAAAGTGGGGAACGGAGTGTAAGCTATGTATGTATGTATATATAGAAATATTTTAGTATAATTTTGCATCAATGCGAACAACCAAAGAGACCTTGCCATCGGCAATTTGCGAGTGCTAATCGAGAACAGGAATTTCGACCTCACTTACATACGGAAGTACCAAAAGTTGCTTGCAAAATTGAAACTTTAGTCGTTTATATATATATATATATATATATATATGTATATATAATATGCGACTTACTATACGACCAGTTAATATTTGCAAAAATAGAGAAAATATGCGGTGGCCATAATGGCCCGATGAATGATTAATTACTTACTAAATACTTATTCGATGTATTAAAACAACAAATACAAAGAAACAAAGAAATAGAAAAATCCTAAAAAATAAAATTTTATTTACAATTTACGGAAATGATTTCTTTTTATTATTAAAAGCAAATTAATTAAAAAAAAAATAATTAATTTAATTTTAATTGATTTATTGTTCTATCATTTATGGTTAAGCAATTATAATATTACCATAAAAACTATATTAGTCATTTAATAATCGATGCATTTACATTGTCATACAGACTGGTGTTTTGAATTATCGTAAGTAAAACAATATAATTATGATTTTAACAAAAATTAAAACATAACAATTCATTTAATAGTAAATTTATTACGAATAACTCAAAAACTACTTGTCAAATCATAACATAATCAGTACTAGCTATCATATATATAAAGAAATCATGAAGATTGACAAACAAGATGATAGGCTGTTCGTGTTTCCACTAAAACCTCACAGTGCTCCTAATAGAACGCCTGTAGCCGAGGCCACGGGGAATACCCCAGTCTTCCATAAACCTCGGGAGCTTATGCAATAATATGGCTTAACTTAAAGTAACGGAAATGTTAAAAGAGAACGGAGTGTCTTAACACTAGGTTCTCTGGTTCCCTCTGCCTGCTATATGCGGAACACAGCGTAAAGCTAAAAAAACTTATACCATTTCATAAATAGCTTAAGTTTCACGCTTTATCCTGCAAAGCAGAATAAACAGAAACCTAGTGTCAAAACACTCTATTCTTTGAGTCCGATTTCAAGACATTAAGTGTTATTTGGCGAAACTCAACTGCGCCTAGTCCTACCAAAGCAGGGTAATTACGATGCCGTCGGGATCCATGGAAGATGGATCCATGGGGTAATTCTCGTGGCCCTGGCTAGTGGCGATTGACTCCTTAATCAATACTCCTCGTATTGATTTAGGAGTCCCACAGTAGTAAAAGAGTTTCCTGACGACAAAAAAAAAGGGTAAATATTCCCCAAGAGGGAATTAAATCTACAACCTATCGTATCTACAGAATGTCCCTGTCCCACAGGTCCACGATGGTCTTCTCTTCACGATTTGAACCCGCTACTATCACAATAGATAATATTATTAAGGCCTAGGTTTTTTAACAAAAAAATATTAATCATAAAATAGGAAGCTTCAATTATAAGAATCGATGATATCGACTCGCGTGAGTTATACTAATTACATATTTGTAAAGTACATGCTGTGTTAATTTAGCATGTATCTGCTTAAATAATGAGTGAACATAACCAAGGGCAGTGTGTAAGAAAACAAATATTAGACTCCTATAAGGTACATATACGAGTATACACATTTAGCGCGGCGTTGAGTTCCGCCATTGAGTACGCAATGCCTCAATTCGACGGAAAGTGGGGAACGGAAATGTTAACCTACGGAGAATCTTAACACTAGGTTCTCTTGTTCCCTCTGCCTACACTGCTATGTGCGGGATACAGCGGGATATCAACATTATTAAATATTTTAATTTCCTATACGAGTATAGTGGGAATCGAACCCACAACCTGTCGCGCTTACACGCACGCTTGTGCCTCTGCGCCACGACAGGTCTAACGGACTTTTATAATTAATACATATAACAACTTCATACGTTTTCGTAAAGCTACCCTGATTCCACTATCAAAGGTAACCTAACCACAAGAAGTTACGTTCTCGACTCTCTTTCCAAAATTGAGACACTGCGTGTTGAGTGGAACTCAACGCCGTGCTCTGGGTCTTAAAAACCGACAAATTCATAATAAATAACACAATAAGTATTATATTCCCAAACACTCAAACAATACAAAAATCATATTTTAAATTAGTTAACTAAATATATATATATATATATATATATATATATATATATATATATAGCAGTTATATATATATATATATATATATATATATATATATATATATATATATATATATATTCAAAGAGCTTAGCTTAAGCACATTGTGTTTATGTGTAAGAATCTTTAGGATTTTGTCTAACGAGATTGTAGGATCTCACTTACTTTTTTTTAAATATGAGTACAGATAGATACTTTGTGGATCTTAACATAAAAATGCCTGAATATATACTCATTCGTAAAATTGGTTAGTTAGATAGCGGAACGCGGACAGTGGAAATGATAGTTAATGCACATTTTGAAAGGTCCTTGAACTCACACGTTGTGTCGTAAGTCCCAGGCACTGTCCAAACTCCTCTCTGCAACGCGATGGGCACGGTGAGTGGGCAGCAATTAAGTAGATTGCTCGGAAGTTTCTCTTCTCAGTCACTTCACTAGCCCACAAAAATACACCTATAATATGAGCAAAATTCCTCAAAAAGACTGAATTTTCATTTTATGTATAAAAATATAATTTTTAATTTAATATAATTTAATATAATTTTAATTTAATATAATTTAATATTTTTTAATTTAATATAATTCTTAATTTAATATAAAAATATAATTTAGTTTATATAAAAACATAATTTAAAAATAAAGGTTTTAAATCAAAATTAAATGGGCCCCCGCATTAGACAAAGGTCTGAGTTTCAAACAAGCTTAGAATTATTGCTTACATCTTCCAAATCAGCTTCTATTCTAATAAGATAAGCGTGGCAATTTTGAATTTAAGTGTAAAGCAGAGAACGAGAGTGACTTCACACTATATTCTCACTATATATGAATTGTGAAAGTGACAAAAATCATAAAACTGGGCTTTTTTTTTTAAGGGTAAGAGGTGCCAAAGTTTGAAACCAGCCATGTAAATGCTCAAAATCCCGATTGACGGAATTTTAATAAATCTTAATATATATTATATTTATTAAGTATGGTATCAGGTTGTGGGTTCGATTTCCATTCCTGGAAATGGAATCTCTTTTCATTACGTGGGTTTGGTAGCAAGGCAAAGCGAGTTCCGACAATGAGCGCTCCGCCACTCAGCACGCTATGCCGCAATTCGGCGGAAAGTGGGGAACGGAGTGTCTTTAACACCAGGTTCCTCTGCCTACCCTGCTATATGCGGGATACCGCGTGAAGCTATGTACATGTATATATTATATTTATTATGGTATCATATGCGAAAAATAAATTTATTCCAATACATGCCGTATCATTGAAAACACAGCACACGACGCGGCACTCGTGACTGGACTCCTCCTGCTTGCGGAAATTGGCAGCAATTGCCAATGTCGCGCAGTAGATCTTATTGATTGATAATAATAATGTTTATACGTTTGCTAATGACTTAAATTGATTACTCACATCTAGAGGGTAGTGGCAGGTTCAAACCCTGGACAAGTACTCTCTGAATGAATATATTGAATGGTTTAAAACTATTAAATCTGTATCAGGGTGAAAAGGGCTAGGACATTTTAACTGATTCTTTGAAAGGTCCGTTGGACGAATTTTTGATGTGTTCCGGCCTTATGGCATGTAAGCCAGGTTAATATCCCCTTTCACCCATCCTTTCCCCAAATCGTGGTATTCAGATAGCGGATCACTACATTGTCCTCCCCTTCCATCTGGGTAACTTCTAGGGTTGAGCAACGCATCTACAACATCTCTGCGTTGCATGTTCTATGGGCGCTGCAACCACCTACCATCATGGTCCTTCTGCTGTTCTTTGGCTATCCGTTATCCATAAAAAAATCGACTTTAAAAAGGAAATTCTCAGTTCAACTGTCCTTTTTTTGTGGCAACAGCTTCATTTTTACTAGGCGAATTAATTTTGATGTTCTGTTTTTATATGATAGTTAGTACTCTGAAGTATTCCCATTTGAATTTAGTTAAGATCTAACGAGAAGTTTATGAGATATTCTTAATAATGTTATTCATCTCTCCATATCTTTTATTTGAAGTCGGTATCGTTTTATTGTTAAAATAGGCTTATCGAGGCGTTGAGGGGCACAAGTAAAAGTGACTGTAAACACGACTGGTTTTGGGTTCAATTCCAACTTCCTAAGAAATGAAAATATTAAATACTTGTAAAAATGTATTTAATTTTCTTAATCTGGCAATGAAGGTAATGGTGGTAAACAGATCACATCACCAGCACGCAATGTCTGAATTCAGCTGATTTGTGGAGAATGGAAATCTTCAGAGAGGTCGTAACACTAGATTTCTCAGGTTCCTCTTCTGCCTACTTCTGCTGTGCGCGGGATACGTGGTCCGTGAAACTAAAAAAAATATAAAAATATTGTTTTTTTTGCACTTATTCATGTACACTATATGTATGCCAATCAAAAAACAAAATCAAATGAGCCTTGGTCCTAAATAAGCCATTACAAGCACTTTTGAATCGTCAATTTACGAAAGTTGTCGGGTCGTGTCAGCCCTAACGGAAGCTACTTCACCGGAGTTAGTAGTGCTACTTTCGAAAAGAGCCAGCAAGAAAAACTCAACAGTTGCTCTTTTCAAATAAAATTTCATCATAAATTTACAGCAACGATAAGCCTCCTGGAGCGAGCATCAACAGCATTTAATTCAATATATTAAATTATATTCAATACAGAAGTTTTTCCTTTACATATTAATATAACATACGTAATAAGACACACGCACAAGACAATTTAATGGTCAATGTTAAGGAGATATGCTGTAATCAGTACAGTACAGCAATGTAACACTGGACGCGAAGGTTTGACGAGACAACCTTGGCCCAGTATATCTAATATAATACTCATTGTCTGTCTGTACTACCTACTGGATAATATCGCAATTTGTTAGATAATTTCTATTGGTTTTTTATTAAGAATGAACTATAAAAAATATTTATAATGTAGTATTTTTATTTCCTAGCTCTGGTATCAAGGCAAAAACGCGGCGTTGAGTTCCGCCACTCAGCACACAATTCAGTGGAATGTGGGGAACGGAAATGTTAATTGAACCATATGCAATACAACATTCAGCGTGCCTCACTTACGCTATATGTAAGTGGATATATTTTATTTATTTATTTATAAATTTTAAAATTAAAAAAGCCGGAACATCGCCAATAAAGTTTTCACTACAATTTTAAACAATTCGTGAACTCAATAATATTCAAATAGAATTTTTTTTTTTTTTTTTTTTTTTTTTTTAATCTCTCTTTTTTTATTTAGGCTTAAGTACCATAGATACAAAACAGTCAGCCCCATATCGTGTACCCCTTTTAATAAAAAACTTACAGCACACAAACAATAAAAATAATAAATTTCTTAATCTAAACACAATTACTTATAAAATAGAATTTTAAATTCAAAAACACACACATATACATAGCACTGTACACATAAAAATAAATACACTAACAACTTCTTTTTCAACAAATTAACAAATTTACTGAAGTAAAATTAATATAGCGAGAAGTTATAAATAAAGTAATTATAGTTTGTTTAGGAGGTTTTCTAATGCACAGATCACTATCATAGTCGAAAAGACGAACCGCCGGGGGCTTTATTTTCCGATAGGGCAAAGTTGTGTTTTTTCTCTCCCTCATCTGAGCCTTTTCTTTCCTTTCGTGTCGTAGAATTTTCGATAGCGGATCTATTACATTGAAAACCTCCCTTCCATTTGTTTTTTCTAGGTTGCTAACGCATACATTTTCTGGTGTTGTAGAATATGGTTTAGTTGCAATACTTCGGGTCATCGGGTGGTCCCGCCTGCCTGCTTCCGTCATCCTTTATCCATGCAAAGGTTGTAACAAAAACAGAAAAACCGACTTCAAAGAATGCATTTAAAAGTACAATTATTACTATATAAGTATGTCAAACAAATATAAATTTAAATGAAAACCACATACTGAGAAGCTTTAGCTATCATATAAAAAAAAAGTAGCTATCAAAAATTAGTTTAGCCAGTAGAAAGTTATGCGGTAACACACATAAAAAATAACTTTCTTTTTCGACCTTCGTTTTTTTTTTTTATGGATACCTCGGATGGCAAACGAGCAGAAGGACTGCCTGATGGGTGGGTGGTTACCTTCGCCCATGAACATCTCCATAACACAAGAGATGTACCAGATGCGTTGCCAACCCAGAGGATACAGGATGGAAGTGGGAGGATAATGTAGTAGTCCGGCTATCGGAACCACCACATTTTGGGGAAAGGGATGGGTGGAAAGGGGGAAAACCTGGCTTACATGCCATCGAACCGGAACACATATATCATCATATATCATAAGATATTTGGCGGTTCGTCTTTGACATGATAGTGGTCGCGAGCCAGACGGAGACGAACCTCCTACCACCAAACAAAAATCGTTTAATTTTTTTTTTTATTTCTGTATGTTATTCAAGGCTTATTTTATTTTAATATGTGTTTATCTATAAAGAAATGTAAGACAGTGTTTGAATTTCACGAATGACGTGTCAATACTGACTGGGGATAACGATTCATTCCCATTTTCTTACTCTGAGACAGAGAGCGGCGTTGAGTTTTGCCATATAACACGCAATGTCTAGATATCAAGCGAAAAGTGTAGAACAAAGTCAAAGTCAAACAATTTTATTCAATATAAGAAGTTACATGATTAATTTTTTGAACGTCAAATAATTTACCACCGGTCCACTAAATTTAATGCCTCAGACCTGAGAAGAACCGGCGCAAGAAGTTCAGCTGGATTTTTTTTTTGTTTTGTGTCTTAACACTAGGTTCTCTTTGACCATTACTTTGCGAGAAAATACGTGAAGCTGAAAAGAACTATATAAACCTTGAAACACATATATGACCTACTTTTTCAGTCCAATTTATTTAAAATACTGTACACGTGTCCCAATTCAATAACAATACAATATTTTTACAGCATTAACCTGAAAAATATTGTACAAACGAAAAAATGTTGTATAAGCGGTGTATCATAAATATGATATTTTGAATAAACAGGCCCGTGGACTGCATATATTACATATTTTTTTTTCACTTCACGCTGTATCCCACATATAGCGGGGTAGGCAGAGGGAACCAGAGAACCTAGTGTTAAGACACTCCATTCTCTTTCAACAATTCCGTTCCCCACTTTCCGCCGAATTGAGGCATTGCGTGTTGAGTGGCGGAACTCAACGCCGCGTTTTGTTACCAAACCCAAGAAATGAAAATACTAACTAAATTTTAGTGGGACTCGAACCCACAACCTGTCGCGTTTACAGTCGCACGCTTGTGCCTCTGCGCCACGACGCCAGGCGTCCAAATATTTTTATACAAAGAAAGCACCTTCACGTTGACCCACGTAGCAGGGAAGTCAGAAACCCATGGATGATTGGATCGGCCAGTGGCGGTAAAGAAGGAGTACCGTGAGGTTTTAGTGGGTATACGGACGGCCTCTTTACAGTCGGTCCGGAGTCCCATATAACCCGTTCGAATCCCTACAAACGGGTATCCGCAACGGATTACCTCACGTTAAAAAAAAAAAAACCAATGCCTCAATTCGGCGGAAAGTAGGGAACAGGATTGTTGACAGAGAATGGAGTGTCTTAACACTAGGTTCTCTGGTTCCCTCTGCCTACCCTGCTATATGCGGGTTTCTTTGAATTATTAATTTATGTAAGGAAAATTTTTGCACGTTATAACTTTCCTTATTACATTGTAAGTATAATATCTTTATTATTTTAACTAGTGGACCCGTTGACGCGTTAACAACGCGTTGTCTTTAGTAATGTATATGTCACTTTGTATAAACATGGACATCAAACCATGACAGTGTGTGTAACATTTATTTTATTAATTTAATATACTTTTTATGCATTATTTAAAAAAAATACATTTTACACTCTTCTAAATACACCATAAGTGTGCCAAGTTTCATGCTCCTCCGTCCGCGTCATTATCGTAAAAAGGGATCCAAACTTTTTGCTTCACGTATTTATATATAGATTTAGCGATAAGAAGTAGGCAACTTAAATACTTGGACTCTCTTTGGAAATTTTTTATCTTATTTCCTAAGCTTAGTGTCTTAACACTAGATTCACCGGTTCCCTCTGCCTACCCTGCTATATGCGGGTTACAGCGTGAAGGTAAAAAAAAAAGTATTTATATTCTAGAGGCAAATATCACAATACCACTTCTATTAAGAAAGCAGAATTATTTTAATATTCTACAGTAGTTATTACGAATATAAAAACAAGAAGTTGACAATGAGAGGTACTAACCCAAATTAGAACAAACATTTTAGAATAATTACTTACCTTAATATAAAAATTGCAATATTTTACTTTCTTTAACTTAAATTTTTAATTCAGGGAAATTCATTCATACTTGTGTCCCTGTTGACGCGTTAACAACGCGTTGCCTAGCAACGTTTATGCCACTTTATATAAACATGGATGTCAAACCATGGTAGTGCGTGTAATATGTATTTTATTAATATATATTTGTGCATTACTATTAAAATATATTGTCATTGTGCACTCCTTTGTTGTATAAACTATAAATGTGCCAAGTTTCATGCTCCTCCGTCCGCGTAATTTTCGTAAAAAGGGGTACAAAGTTTTTCCTTCACGTATTTTTTTCGATATATTATAGGTTATATGGAGAAGATTTTTTAAAATAATGCATAAAAAGTATATTAAATTAATAAAATAAATGTTACACACACTACCATGGTTTGACATCCATGTTTATATAAAGCGACATATACTTTGCTAAAGACAACGCGTTGTTAACGCGTCAACGAGGACATTAATCCATATAAAGTGATTAAGTTTTAATCTATAAATTTGTAATTGATATATTATTCAAATTCAGTTTAAGTATATAACAAAGTTGGTTCTCCTTGGACTTTGAAAGTATTGGTGGCCTACTTTTATAACAATTACTAATAAAATATCCTGCCGTGTTTCATTAAAATATTCAACATTTCTATGTCCTGACAGAATGAAATCTTAAATCATTTATAAACGACCAAAAAGATGGCTATTAATTCGACTGTATTTTTTTTTATACATACATACATAGATTCACGCTGTATCCCGCATATAACAGGGTAAGCAGCGGGAACCTAGTGTTAAGACACTCCGTTCCCCACTTTCCACCGAATTAAGGCATTGTGGCTGAGTGGCAGAACTCAACGCCGCGCTTTGCCTTGTTACCAAACCCAGGAAATGAAAAAATCCATTTCCTGGATTGGGAATCGAACGCACAACCTGTCGCGTTTACAGTCGCACGATTGTGCCTCTGCGCCACGACAGGTCTCATTTTTTTATATTGCCCCATATTTTTAAACTGTGGCGGAATGCCTCAATTCTACGGAATGTGGGGAACGAAATTGTTGAAAGAGAACGGAGTGTCTTAACACTAGGTACTCAGGTTCCCTCTACCTACCCCGCTACATGTGGGATACAGCGTGAAGCTAAAAAATATATATATACTGGTTGAATCTATTATGATGATTATTTCTTTGTGATAGCTTTCTGATGTCCCATTTAAGTTTAGTTTAAATCTGACAAGTAGTTCGTAAGTTATTCGTATTGATACTTTTTAGTGATAGCATTTTCTATGAAAACGGTTTTCTTTGTTATTAAAATCCCAATTATATAAAAAAAAAGTGTACCACTGAAATGTATACGCGTATTGCCTAAGTGTATGTGGTAGTCAAGGAGTTCCATAGGTTCATAGAAAATTGAAGCAGTTCCCATGGCCTCGGCTAATGGCGTTCGCGAAGGAATACCGTAAACTTTTAATGGGTATACGGCCAACATCTTCCAGTCTAGAGTCGTATATAACCCGTTCCAGTCCGATCGGACGGGCCTTTGATTTGCCACGTAGTGTAAAAGAAAGGTAGTCAGAGAACAGGTTAAGCGAGACAAAATCGAGTTTTTTCTACTTTAGTTATTAGAAAACGTTTTTCTTTTGTTTTGTTTAGGAGAAATATCGTAATAGCATTAAGAAAAACATCCAAGCATATTGAATAAAGTATTGTTATGTATATGTTTCAGTGATTTGTTTTTATATATATATTTTTTTTTAATTTCACGCTGTATCCCGCATATAGTAGGGTAGCCCGAGGGAACCTGAGAACCTAGAGTTAAGACACTCCGTTCTCTTTCAACAAATCCGTTCCCCACTTTCCGCCAGATTGAGGCATATTTTATATAAATATTTAAGATTTTATCAAAGAAATAAATTTGCCTTTAAAGAAAATGCATTAAAAAGTAAAATTATTACGAATAACTCAAAAACTACTTGTTAAAGCACGCCCTGTTGAATGAGGTGTTGCAGTTTTCTATATGATAATCGAATATACAATATCAATTGTATTGTAATGATTCTATAACTTCTACTTATATTATTGAGGACACGTTTCATATTGTACATATAAAGTACTACTATACTGTCCTTTATCAAAAAGTTATTTAGTTATTTTTTTAGCTTCACGCTGTATCCCGCACATAGCAGGGTAGGCAGAGGGAATCAGAGAACTTAGTGTTAAGACACTCGGTTCTCTTTTAACATTTCCGTTCCCCATTTTCGGTCGAATTGAGGCATTGCGTGCTGAGTGGTGAAACTCAACGCCGCGCTTTGCCTTGTTACCAAACCCAGGAAATGAAAAAATCCATTTCCTGGAGTGGGAATCGAACCCACAACCTATTGCATTTACAGACGCATGCCTATGCCTCTGCGCCACGACAAGCATTTTAGTAAATTGATATTTTTATAATATTTAACAATGATATTTTAAAATATAAATTATATATAATACAAACACATACATATATATTCTTTTGTAGTAGCTTAAAGCGATCGATATGAGGGTTCCAGGCATAAATAGATTGTTTGAGTTTTACACATCAAAGCCTTTAGTTGGAAATGGGACACGCTTCCGATACTATCTACATACGCAATATATACTCATACTTTTATAGCAAGATAGTCAAGGAGAATCTAGTGTCAAGACACTCCGTTAACAGTCCGAACACTTGGACGGTTTCCAAGAAGCGTGGGTTTGAGTCCCGCTGTGTACAAATTGTACGTTTTCTAAAGATGTTTTTACTGTCATAAGTGTGCGATTAACACTTTATAATAGTATGTATATATAAAAGATACTCCGTTCCAAAAATTATTGTCATGACAATAATTTTAAAATTTGTTCATTCCCCGGAGTGGGAATCGAACCTATATACAATCGCGTTTACAGTCATACACTGCGCTATAATGGTCATATTGTACGTGTTAAGTACAAATATACATATCTTATATATCTCTTCCTAATTTTAAAACAGTGAGTGTTAGCGAAACCTAACACCGCGTTTCATCTTACCAAATAAATATTAAAATATAGAATTTCTTAGGCAAACTTTTTATAACTGGGTCACAAATGCGGCGTCTTATTAGGCGTCATTTTAGCGCCTTCATATTTTTTGCTAATATAGTTTTCATAGAACTAAAGTGTTAAAACATTACGTTCGTAGCGTAACTTAACGCCGCGCTTTGTCTTACTACAGCGGTAAGATGAACATAATTTAATTATTTTCATTTATTCCTGTGTGGGAATCGAATCCACAACCAATCGTACTTACAGTTAGTCACTGTCCCACTGCGCTACAATAGTCTATAATTTAAAAAAGTATTTTTTTTATCAATATTACGTATATGTCACTGTAAGGACATTGGAGAATGTAGACTTCGCCTTGAACTTGTTACCTTGTCTGGAAATAATAATATTAATATTATTTATTATCCAAAAAAAATTATTGGTACGTAGTAACATCTTGTAACTATAGTAATTTTAGCTTCACGCTGTATCCCGCATATAGCAGGGTAGGCAGAGAACCTGAGAACCAAGTGTTAAGACACTGCGTTCTCTTAGTTATCATCGTCCGCTTCACAAGCGTCGATTCGTATAGTAATAAGGTAACTTATAGAACAAAACAAAATTTTAATTCAAAAAGAAATTAATTAATGAAGAAATTTGATTGAAAATGTAAAAGCGCTTTCAATATTTTTTTTTTATAATTAAAATAAAAAAAAAAGAAAACAGACTAAGAAAATACACTAAAATATACAATTATTGAATAATAACTCAAAAATGAATGGTTTTACCATTAAAAAAAAATTACCATTCTGCACTCTTTCGCTATATAAACTATAAGTGTGCCAAATTTCATACTCCTCCGCCTAATTAAAATATAATGTCATCAATATAACGTCATCTTATGACGTCTTTTTTTACTTCAACAATGTTGACGTATAAATACGTCATTATATCACAAAGTCACTAATTAGAACAAAAAATAGTATTCATTTTTTTCAAGCAACTCAACTATCAAACAAAACTAAACCTCGACATTAAAACAAAGTCTTACTAAAATCGGTTCAGCATAATGGAGAAGGCGATCGTGCGTCACCAAGTACAATTTAATAGAATACAATTTTGTTGTTATTTGTGTTTTTTTTAATTATTATAGGATAAGTCCATGACCTAATTGTTTAATCTTAGTACTTAATGCGGTAGCTTTTTAAGGTCTTTTTAATATTACATTTATATCTGTAATATAATAAAATAATAAATAATTAATATTTTAAGAAAAAAAGAACGGAATTTAAATAATGCACGTAAAATAATGTTGTTACGAATAACTCACAAACTCCTCGTCAGATATGGAGTAAATTGAAATGAGAATGGGGAAGCACTAGTTATCATATAAAAAAAAATTATAATTAAAATTTTAACAAAAAAACCAACTTGAAATAAACAGCACAAAAAAATGAAATTATTACGAATAACTCATAAACTTCTCGTTAATCATAACCTAATTTAAATGGGATCACATCAAAAGACACTTACACAAAAAAATAAGAATCATCTAAATTGGTTCAGCCAATAAAAAGTTTAGTGGTAACACATAATTAACGCCGTCGTGTCGTGACGCAGAGGCACAAGCGTGCAACTGTAAACGCGACAGATTGTGGGTTCAATTCCCACTCCAGGAAATGGAATTTTTCATTTCCTGGGTTTGGTAACAAGGCAAAGCGCGGCGTTGAGTTCTGCCACTAAAAATACAGTCGATTTGAAAACGCCCTCCATTTTTGGAAGTAGGTTAACAAGCTATATATTTTTATCCATTATATAAATAAATAAATAAATAAACAAATAAAAAATAAGAAGTAAAGTCAGGACACGTAACCAATAGTTAGCATGCACTTTCACTGTGAACGAAAATAAACTCATGACCTCTGTAATGCAATTCAAGCTTATTTTGGGCATTATAGAACGATATGTAGCTTTTTATTTTTTTGCTTCACGTATCTCACACATAGCAGGGTGCACATAGAGGGAACCAGAGAACCTAATGTTAAGACTCTTCGCTCTCTTTTAACATTTCCGTTCCCCACTCTCGCCGAATTGAGGCATTGCGCGCTCACACCCACAGGTGGGAAATTCAAACGCAAAAAAAGAATCGAAAGATTTCAAAAACTTATCGAGAAGATTTATTTATTAAATTGAAATTATTACGTGAAAATTCTTTGCAAACCATCACCAAAACACTTGTTGATGTTATTTCTAGGAATAGATTGTCTATTTTTTATTCAATTGTCAAAGTTTACGTGCGCTCCCTCCGTCTTCCTGAATTTTTCGATCAGTAGAAAGAACAAGCACGAACACTTGCAAAAAAGTATTCATTCCAGCACACAACGCCTCAATCCGGCGGAAAATGGGGAATGGAGTGTCTTAACACTAGGTTCTCTGGTTCCCTCTGCCTACCCTGCTATATGCGGGATACAGCGTAAAGTTAAAAAAAAATTAACTTAAACATTTATATATTCGTATCTAAATTGCGTTAATATATCTGATAAACTAGTTTAAGTTACAATTTTTTACGATTCGTTTTATGATAAAGAACTTTATCAAGTTGTACGTATATGAAGTCAAGGTTAAGGCCAGAGAGTTGTCATGATTGCTTTTTCTGTTACATAATGAATTATATATTATTTGTGCAATTTTTTAATGACGCACTTCTGTCGTGGTGCAGAACACAAGCGACTGCAAATGTAATGGCGAACTATGAGTTCGATTCCATTCAGAAAGTAGTAGTATTTTCAATCTGGCCGAAAGTGGGGGGACAGCGGAATTGTTAAAGAGAACGAGGTGTTACACTGGGTTCTCAGGTTCCCTCTGCCTAACCTGCTATGTGCGGGATACAGCGTGAAGCTATTTTTTTTAATAGATAGATAAGTTGATACATGAATTATTGTTAGAATTTTGTTATTTATATTGAATTTTTTGGAAATTATATCCGCGTTGCGTAAAATGCGTTGCTTTAGTAGTGAATGTTACTTCATACAAAAGTTAGTGAGTGTAGTATTTATTTTTGTTATTTTTATGTATTTTTAAATTTAGAAAGAAGGGAATAAATAAAACTTTATTGATCAAAAAGTGTCAATACAATTTCTTTAGCACAATGCTCTGGAGCCTCCATTTAAGCAAAGAAATGCTTGTATTTGGCTGCTCCGCTCTTCTTATCTTGTAAACTCATAGTGTTTGAGAGTAATGGTGATTTTTTTTTGTAATATCTTACAATTTATAATATCTTACAATAAAAAAAAAATATCGGAAAAAGTATCGAAATAAACAATCAGAAAAGTAGCTTTCCTTAGTAATATATGAGTGATGTATCTTTCGTCCCATTGTCCCCGTTAGATATCATTTTCTCCGTCTAAACTTTTTTTTTTTTTTTTTTATGGATGGCTTGGATGGCAAACAGGCAGGACCACCTGATGGTAAGTGATTACCTTCGCCCATGAACATCTACACCACCAGAGATGTTGTAGATGCGTTGCCAACAGAGGATAGAGACGGAAGGGGAGGATAATGTAGTAGTCGCTATCGGAACCACCACATTTTTTGGGAAAGAATGGGTGGGGAGAGGGGAGAACCTGGCTTACATGCCATCGAACCGGAACACATCACAAGATATATTTGGCGGATTCGTCTTTGTGCCTTGATAGTGGTCGCCCAGCCAGACGGAGGACGAACCTCCTACCACCAAAAAAACAAAAAAAAACTTTAACTATGTCAAATTTAATACACCTCGTGCTTTAAAATATTTAAAATGATATATTTTTCTTAAGGTATATATGTATAAATATAAAAAACGTTTGCGTTACTGGTGACTGACAGACAAAAGCTACTGCACATAGAAACATGAAATTTGGCTTGTAGACTCCTTGGGAAGTGTAGGGGAGAGCACTTAAAGAGGATTTCCCGAAATTCCTGTAAAAATGGAAAATTTTTTGCATATTACTGCACATAGAAACATGAAATTTGGCATGTAAACTCCTTGGGGGAGTGTAGGGGAGAGCACTTAAAGAGGATTTCCCGAAATTTCTACAAAAATGGAAATTTTTTTGCATATTACTGCACATAGAAACATGAAATTTGGCATGTAGACTCCTTGGGGAGTGTAGGGGAGAGCACTTAAAGAGGATTTCCCGAAATTCCTGCAAAAATGGAAAATTTTTTGCATATTACTGCACATAGAAACATGAAATTTGGCATGTAGACTCCTTGGGGAGTGTAGGGGAGAGCACTTAGAGAGGATTTCCCGAAATTCGTACAAAAATGGATTTTTTTTTATTCCATGGAAACGAAGTCGCCGGGTACAGCCAGTATTTTAAAAATGACTGACGCTAAATTAGGACACTTATAACAACCTTCGCCGAGCTTATGCAAGCTAATAGGCGGTTATGGCGAAACTAACAAGTTACAAGGCTCTTTTATTTCCGTATTTATTATCGATATCGAACTTTGCTCGATTTTTTACATTTGTTTTTTATCTACGTACGCATATAGAGTGATTTGTGACAAATTACTTTGTTATAAAAACTTATATAGGCGAGTTAGGGGCGTTTAATTATTTTAATAATAGCTTTTACCCGTGGCTTCGCTCGTGATCAATGGCAGTCCATACTACATACTCTACTGTATAATGCGTATATGCGTTCATTTGAAGGCTTTGAAGAAGATAGATTTTTTTTTTTTAACTTCACGCTGTAATCCGCATATAGCAGGGTAGGCAGAGGGAACCAGAGAACCTAGTGTTAAGACACTCCATTCTCTTTCAACAATTCCGTTCCCCACTTTCCGCCGAATTGAGGCATTGTGTGTTAAGTGACCGAAACTTACCAAACCCATAAAATGAAAATACTAAATTTAACATTTCCTGGAGTGAGAACCGAACCCACAACCTGTCGCGTTTGCAGTCGCACGCTTGTGCTTCTTTGCCACGATAGGCGTTTAAAAACAATTTGCAGACAAGCAATATCAAAATAACAATTATCAAAAAAAAATACTTTAAAGCCTTCAAATAAACACATATACTCACTATACACTATAGAATGTAGTATGTACTGCCATTGACCACGAGCGAAGCCGCGGGTAGAAGCTTGCTTTGTATAATAATTTAAAAATAGGAAGTTGTAATGTATTTCACATGTTTAAATAGTCTTGTGCCATAATGTCGAAATTCTAGTCGTAAAACGGAAGGCCACTACAATGAACATATCTACATACATATAAAGTGTAAATAATTTTATATTTAGGCATATAATATTAAAAATAGAGATCATCGTGACGTAAGACAGCGTCTGAATGTAAACGATTGGGTGTGGGTTCGATTCTCGGGTGAATAACTTAAATATTGTCCATTTAAATTATGTCCATTTCTGCACTCTGGTAGGATAAAACGTGAAGTTAAGTTCCGCTAACACGCTATGTCTCGAATTCAGTCACTACTCTCTTTTTCTGTCTTTCTCTCTGACTGTCCTAGGATTACAAAAGCGTGCTGAAAACAATGTCTACATAATTTTTTTTAGCTTTAATACCCCTGAGGATATGTGTTCAAACTTTCATGATAATCGGATGAGTAGGATCACCTGTCGTGGCGCAGAGGCACAAGCGTGCGACTGTAAACGTGATAGATTGTGGGTTCGATTCCCACTCCAAGAAATGGAATTTTTCATTTCCTGGGTTTGGTAACAACCGCCACTCAGCCCGCAATGCGTCAATTCTGCGGAAAGTGGGGAACGGAGTGTCTTAACACTAGGTTCCCTCTGCCTACCCTGCTATATGCGGGATACAGCCTAAAGCTATGAGTAGTTTTGGCGTGAAAGCCTAACACACAAACTTATATTCTTCACGCTGTATCCCGCACATGGCAGGGCAGACAAAGGGAACCAGACAACTTAGTGATAAGACACTCTGCTTTCTTTTTAAAAGTTGCTTTCCCCACTTTCCGCCGAATTGAGGCATTGTGTGCTGAGTAGAGGAACTCATCGCCGTGCTTTTGTTGCCAGAGCGAGGAAAAAAAATACTAAATATCATTTAATATTTTCCTGGCGTCCTGGATTTCCTGGAATGGGAATCGAACCCACAACCTGTCGCGTTTACAGTCCCATTACACAATAAGTGAAATCCCTAATATAATTATGAATTAAAGAAGAATAAAATCACGATTATTGAGTGTCCTTGAATAAGGATTGATAAGTGGAGGAGCCACTTAAATTAAGTATTCATTGCGGCTAGATGTTAGATACCTGTGTTAAATTTATTTTTAATTAATTATAAAAAGATTAGGAAATAATGTTTGTTTTAAAACTTTTTAAAAGTAACTACACACTTAGGATAAGATAAATATTAAATAATAAAGATTTTAGCTAAAAATTAAAACCGAATTAAAATGCAATAATAAGTTAAATTATTACGAATAACTCAGAAACTAAACGTCTTAACTAAATTTAAGGTGGACAACATGTAACAATAGCTATGACATAAAAAAAGAATCATCAAAATTGATTTACCTAGTAAAAAGTCACGGAGTATCATAAATACATTATTTGATTTATGTTACTGCATGACTTTTGTTTGGTGGTAGGAGGTTCGTCCTCCGTCTGGCTCGCGACCACTATCATGTCAAAGACGAACCGCCAAATATCTTATGATGTGTTCCGGTTCGATGGCATGTAAGCCAGGTTCCCTTTTTCCACCTATCCTTTCCCCAAAAATATGGTGGTTCCGATGGCGGACTACTACATTATCACTCCTTTCCATCTGTATCCTCTAGGTTGGCAACGCATCTAGTACATCTCTTGTGTTGTAGATGTTCATGGGCAGAAAGGTAACCACTTACCATCAGGCAGTCCTTCTGCTCGTTTGCCATCAGTATCCATAAAAAAAAAAAAAAAAAAAAAAAAAAAAAAGACTTTTCAATCGGTATCGAATTGAGAACCTCCAGTAGGGCAAGCACGAAAACTTGCGACAAAGTATTGAGAGGTATCGTTACCGAAAGCATTTTTGTATGGGGAAAACTTTTTGGTTCCTCTTTTTATTAACTTCACTTTGTATCCGCATATAGCAGGGTGTAAGGCAGAGGGAACCTGAGAACCTAGTGTTAAGACACTCCGTTCTCTTACAACAATTCTGTTCCCCACTTTCCACCGAATTGAGGCATTGCGTACTGAGTGGCGGATATATAATACCTAGACATATTGGACCTAAATAGGTCCAAATTAGGCTACAATGTCGAAACTACGAGATATTACAATTTAAGTCACGTCAATCACCCATTACAGACCGGATCTACAAACAGACAAGATTTATCTGTATATTGTAATATATTTAGGGTACAGACAATATATATAGTACGCGATATGTAATTAAGATTAGGCTGAATATTTTGGTGTCTTAGTCATTTTATTTATAACTCAATTGTGAATGGATTGGTAGTCTTTGATAGTAATTCTAGATTGGAAACTAATCATGCCATATTCATTTTTGTTCTTTTAGCTTCACGCTGTATCCCGCATATAGTAGGGAACCTAGTTAAAACACTCCGTTCTCTCTCCCCACTTTCCGCCGGATTTTGGCATTGCGTGGTCATTGGCGGAACTCAACGCCACGCTTTGCTAAAATTTTGTATACAAAATTTCTATAAAGAGCAATTTTGAGGCTTGTCGGCTTTCCACTACCGATCGAAAGATAATAATAATTTCCATAGAAAAAGTGACAACGAAACAGAGAATATGTACCATAATAATGAATTACATTATATTAATAAAATAAATTTACGCCTGTCGTGGCGCAGTTATAAGCGTGCGACTGTAAACGCGACAGGTTGTGGGTTCGATTCCCACTCCAGGATTTTATTTTTAATTTCCTGGTTTTGGTACAAACCGCGGCGTTGAATTCCGCCACTCATCACGCAATGCCTTGCGGCGGAAAGTGGGGAACGGAGTATCTTAACACTAGGTGCCCTCTACCCTGCTATATGCGTTTTGTTCTATTATAAAAACAATTGATATGTTATGTAACCATCTGTACTCAGATATGACATTGAAAGTATACCAAAGTCAAGGTTAAGTTTAACTCTATCTATAAAGCTAATATAAATAAAAAACTTTTTGTTAAAAAAAAAATGAATTCCAATTAAACCAGTGAAGCTTAAAATTCTCGCTATTTATTTTTAAAACTACTCGTGCAGATGATTGTTGTTAGTTTTTTTTTTTATCTGTATCATTTATTGTCTGTGGTATTTTTTTTAATGGCCTATATTCATTTTTTTAAATAGAAGAGTTCTTTTATTGACAATTATTCACGCTTTTAAGAATGTTAAATTTTATTGTTATAATCCCTACTAATATTATAAATGCGAAAGTAACTCTGTCTGTCTGTCTGTCTGTCTGTGTCTGTCTGTTACGCTTTCACGCCTAAACCACTGAACCGATTTTGATGAAATTCGGTATGAAGATAGGAGCTTTGAACTTGAGAAGGACATAGGATACTTTTTATTGCGAAAAAAATGATAGAAACGGTTGAAATAGGGGATGAGAAGTTTGTGATGGAGCAGACTGTCAAACCGGTAAATCTAGTAAGATTGTTCAACTGTTTTACAGCTTTCACACCTAAATCACTTAATCAATTTTGACAAATAGTCTAGACCTTGGAAAGACTACTCTAGAGCTACTCCTTATCATGTCGGCGCATTTGATATAACCAAATTCCACCTTGAGGCATAACCGCGGGCGGAAAGCTAGTTATTTATAATCTAAAATTTGCGTAAAAAATAATATAAGGATTTTTTTTTATAGCTTTGTATTTCATAGCCAGTCCTATTGACGCGTTAATAACGCATTTTGTCTTTAACAATGTATATGTCACTTTATATATATAAACATGGACGTCAAACCATGGTAGTGTGTAGCAACATTTATTTTTTATTAATTTAATATACTTTATATGCATTATTTTAAAAAAAATATTAGCATTCTGCACTCCTTCTCTATATAAACTATAAGTATTGCCAAGTTTCATGCACCTTCGTCCTCCGCGTGATTTTCGTAAGGAATCCAAAGTTTTTGCTTCCCATGTTTATATATAGATACAAGATTTTTCTATAGGTAAGCAGCTTTATATACTATGGATATCGATAATTTTTATATAGGAACACGTGTTAGATGTCTGTTTTTAAATCACAATCAATTATAACCATATTGAATCATTATTATAGTAATTAATTTTATTAAATACAATAAAGAAGTATATATATTTTTTTATTGCAGAATGGTAACTTTTTTTTTGGCCTTTGTAAGACGATCAATTAAAATCACGTTTAAAGATGTTGATGCTGGCACAGTGAAAATTGTTTACTATATATATATATATATATATATATATATATATATATATATATATATAACTCTTTTTATATATGTATATAGAATGCCTGTGTTACTGAGTGACTGACAGACAACGTACAAAAGAAGCGAAACTAGTGCACACATAGAGACTGAAATTTTGATATCTAGTCTTGGGGTGTGTAGGGGTGTAGGGACTGGAAGAAAAGAAAAATTCTTCAAAATATTATGACTTTTTTTAACTTCACGCCGTATCCCGCATATAGCAAGAATTTAGGCAAGAGGAACCAGAGAACCTAGTGTTAAGACACTCCATTCTCTTTCAACAATTCCGGTACCCCACTTTCCGCCGAGGTGAGGCATTTGTGCTGAGTGGTGGAACTCAACGCGCTTTTGCCTTTGATACCAAACCCAAGAAATGAAAATACTAAATTTTACATTTCTTGGAGTGAAATCGAACCCACAACCTGTCGTGTTTACAGTCGCGCACGCTTTTTGCCTCTGCGCCACAGGCGTTAATATTAATAATTATGAAAATTGATTTTCAAATTTGTTGTAAACGAATGAATTTTGCAATATTGCGTATTATGTGGCCGAAACTCACACAGTTAGGAAGCTGGCATTATTTGAGATACTCGTAAGTACTTAAAATTAAGGTATTTTTAAAATTATTACTAAAATTATACACTACACTCTTTTTGGTGTTGGGGGTTCGTCACTCCGTCTGGCTCGCGACCACTATCATGTGTCGAAGACGAACCGCCAAAATATCTTATGATGTGTTCCGGTTCGATGGCGTGTAAGCCAGAATTCCATTCCACCATCCTTTCCCCCAAAATGTTGTGGTTCGAGAACGGAATACTACATTGTCCTCCTCTTCCATCTGTATTCTCTGGGTTGGCTTGTCTACAACATCTCTGGTGTTGTAAGGTATTCTGGAGCGAAGGTAATCCACTTCCATCAGGTGAAGTCGCTCTGCTCGTTTGCCATCCGTTATCCATAAAAAAAAAAAAAAAAAAAAAAAAAAAAAAAAAAAAAAAAGCACTACTTGGCTTTTAAAGGGCTAGTATTTCGACGGGTCCGATATACATTGGTACAGAAGCACAAATTTACAGGAGAAAGGAAAGTTCAAGTTGTCAGTTGTCATTCGAAATAAATGTCTTTTAAATGATGACAAAATAATAAATCCTTTCAAGAATATCAAAATTTTCACTTCAGATACCTTTAAATTGCTCCCCTGTAAAGTAGTGTTTTTGCATTTATACCAATGTATCTATCTATCTATTTATTAGATTCACCCGTGGTAATTACATCGGATATAATTTTACAATAGTTTGTTTTTATTCTTATAGCTAAATGCATTACCTTTTAAGGTGAATACCACATGCAATTATAAGGACAAGACATACTTTTTTTACAAAATTAGTTTTAAAATGTTATTAAATTACAATCAATGAATAGAAAAGAATACTAAAAAGAACAAAATATTGAAGTTATTTATGTTGTCTGATATTCCTACGATATCTATCTAGAGTGCTTCTGAAAGGATCCAAAACGCTTGTATGATATGTACGTAGGATATTTTTTTTTTCTATATCTATTTTCTATTTTTCTATATCTATTTTCTATTTTCTTCACGCTGTATCCCGCATATGAGACATCCTCGTATGGCAGGCTAGAGAAAGGAAAGCAAAGAATCTAGTGTTAGTCAAAGTCAAAGTCAAATAATTTTATTCAAAATAAGAAGTTACAGGCTTCATTTTTTGAACGTCAAATAAATAATTTACCACCGGTTCACTAAATTTAATGCCTCAGACCTGAGAAGAACCGGCGCAAGAAACTCAGTGGGACTTTTTTTTCTCATAATTCAATGCTTTACAAATATTTATTACTGACAATGGTACCTTTGAAACAGACTGGAGCGAGCATTTCATTCCCAAGGTGTGTTATCATTTATAAAATCACTAATTAGGTAATAACCTTTAACACACAAACGTCTTTTCACAGTTTTTTTAAATTGCGAATTGGAAAATTCTCGGACGTTTTCTGGGATCCTATTGTAAAAGTATACACACTGTCCCATAAAAGAATTGCGGACTCGATGCAATAGAGTTACAGGCGCTGCAAGTTTAAGCCTATTCCTTGTATTTATATTGTTGTTAAAACACTCCGTTTTCTTTTAACACTTCCGTTCCCCACTATCCGCCGGATTGAGGCATCGCGTGCCGAGTTGCGGAACTCAACGCCGCGTTTTGACGCGCCTATCTATTTATAAACAGATATCGCTAAGAACCCTGAAGTGACAGGACAATGGCCACACGATAAAGTGACACTCGATTATAATGTTTTCATTATATATGCAGTTAACTTGTCTAAAATAATTTGTTAGTTGAGGTTATTTGAAACAATATAAAAATTTGACATTGGATGGATTTAGAATTCTAGACGTATCATTGTTTTATTAAAAAAATGTAGAAAATGCTTTGTTTTAAAAATTTGAGATTTTAAGAATTTAGATTTGGATACCCCTGTCGTGGCGCAGAGGCACAAGCGTGCGACTGTAAACGCGACAGATTTTGGGTTCGATTCCCACTACAGGAAATGTAGAGTATTTTCATTTCTTGGTTTTGGTAACATGGCAAAGTGCGGCGTTGAGTTCCGCCACTCAACACGCAATGCCTTAATTCGGCGGAAAGTGGGGAACGGAATTATTGAAAGAGAATGGAGTGTCTTAACACTAGGTTCTCTGGTTCCCTCTGCCTACCCCGCTATATGCGGGATACAGCGTGAAGTTAAAAAAAAATATATATTATAAAATAACATAGCAATAATTCAATGTATGAGTCAACCAAATTATCCATGAATGTAACAGCGGTAAGCTATTACAGTGTAATTTGCATCTGGTTAGAAGGCTGACCGCCTAAACTGGCTGCGAATGTTGCTAAGAACTATTTAATATACTAGTTCAATTTAAATATTTCATATGAAAAAGCCTTGAAATGTAGCATAGGTTTAGATTAATAGATACTAAAAGAATTATATCTATATTATGTATATTAATATGATTTTAACAAAAAAGGAAACCGATTTCAATTAAAATGTTCTAAAAAGTACAATTATTACGAATAACTCAAAAACTAGTCGTTATGTCTTAGCTAAATTTAAATGGGATTATTAGAAGCATTAGCTATCATATAAAAAAGTATAACCAAAATTGGTTCACAGTAAAAAGTTATTAACGCCTGTCGTGGCGCAGGGGCACAAGCGTGCGATTGTAAACGTGACAGGATGTGGGTTCGATTCCCACTTCAGGAAATATTTTCATTTTCTGGGTTTGGTAACAAGGCAAAGTGTCACTCAGTACGCAGTATTTCGAATTGTAACGGAAAGTGGAAAATTGAGTGTCCTGACACTAAGCTCTTTCTACCTACCCTGTTAAGCAAAAGCAAGCTTTTATATAATTATTCTTCAATTTATGTTTCTTTTTTGTTTCAGAATAAATCAAAATGTTCCACGGAGGCATATGGAGTAAATTGCAAAACTTCTACAAGTGGTACGTGCTGGGTTTAGTGTCGGTCGGCTACATTCTCGGCGAGTTGGGACACTATCTCATTGGTTAGTGACTTTTTTCTATTTTTTAATTTCATAGGAAAATAACAGACTCATCAATTATTCCATGTATATTAAAAGCTCGCGTTATAGAGTGACTGATAGATAACATACAAGCGAAACTACTGGCCATATGACGCCGAAATTTGCCATTTAGGCTCTTTGGGGAGTGTAAGGTAGTACTAAGAGAGGATTTCTCGAAATTACAACGAAAACGGGAAAAAATGTTATTTTAATGGTTTAGTCACATGCAATAGAAGTGCCGGATTCAACTAGCCAAAAGTTAAGTAAAAAAAATTGCCAGTAACAGATTTTCGCTTCAATATTAATTTAAGATACAGATCTACATATATAAAAATAAAAACATCTTTTAAAAAAGACTTATAAAATAAAAAGTCATTTTTAGGTAGCATTTTTAGATATTTTCGATTCGACTGTATTTTTTAATATGTGTTACCTCATAACTTTTTACTGGTTGGACCAATTTAGATAATTCTTTTTCTATTTGATAGATATTTTCATTTAGTTAAGGTCTCACGAGTATCGAGTTACACATAATAATTTTACAAGCGTGCGACTATAAACGCGACAGGTTGTGGGTTCGATTCCCACTCCAAGAAATGAAAGGGAAAAGTTTAGTATTTTCATTTCCTGGGCTTAGTAACTAGGCAAAGCGCGGCATTGAGTTCCGCCACTCAGCACGCAATGCCTCAATTCGGCGAAAAGTGGGGAATGGAGTGTCTTAACACTAGGTTCCCTCTGCCTACCCTGCTATATACGAGATACAGCGTGAAGCTAAAAAAAAAGTACTTTTTAAAGCATTATAATGAGCGCTTTTCGTTTCTAATAAAATCTTGCTTCTTACATTAATTATTTGTCACATATAAAAGTTCCACTGGGATTTTACAATTATTCATACAAACGCATAGATACATAAAGTATGTAGGTGTAGAATTACTTATGAGACTATCAGTCAATTATAAATGGCTACAAATACCCAAGTACCTACGTAGGTATTACCCTAATTAGTGTCTATAACTTAGCAGTGTTTGACTGTAAACGCGATGGTTATGCGTTCGATTCCCAACTGTATTATTATATTTAATTTATTTTCATTTCCTAGTAAGACAAAACGCGGTGTTAAGTTCCGTTGCATAACTAACTCTATTTAATTTTTTTTATAAAATTTAACACTTTATTTGACTGTATTTGAATTTGGGAAACTGACTTTTATTTATATTTATAATTGAAAATTGCTTTTATATTAATTGGATCGTTAGTTTAGATGTAGCTAGAATGGTTTTTTTTCTGAGCACATAGTGTCAAGACACTCTGTTCTTCGTTTTTCACCAGTTTTCGAGACTTGGCGCGGTAATTTTTGGGGAAGCTGATATATTTAGGGAAACCGGTATAGGATGTCAAAGTATTTCGTAATTTCACTATAGAATTTTGGCGATAACCTTTTTTTTAGGTCTATAAGATGTCAGAGCTTGTTTTTTTTACAATTTTATGCCCAACATTTCCTGGCGACCTTTTTTTGCTCTCACATCTTCTTTGACTTTGGTTTTCGAGCTCAACATTTTACTTGTGAGCTTTTTCTTTTTAGGTCTCATACTTGTACTTTGAAAAGTTAGACAAGCCGGTGGGAATCTAATCTCTTTATATAAATATGGACGCAAACCAAACATTCATATATTTTTTATGCATTATTTTAAAAAAATATTATCATTCTGCGCTCTGTCGCTATATAAACTAAAAATGTGTAAAAAGGGGTACAAAGTTTTTGCTTCACGTATTAATATATAGATTATACTTGTATAAACCAAAAGAATATTATATTCTACAACCACCATTAACTAAGCAGCTTCACGCTTTATCCCGCATTACTGAAATTCCTTCAGAAATAGTGATTGTAGGCAACGCCTGTCGTGGCGCAGAGGCACAAACGTACGACTGTAGACGCGACAGGTCGGTTCGAATCCCACTCCAGGAAATTGAATTTTTCATTTCCTGGGTTTGGTAACAAGATAAATCGCGGTGTTGAGTTCCGCCACTCAGCATGCAATACCTCAATTCGGCTGAAAGTGGGGAACGGAATGTTTTAACACTAGGTTCCCTCTGCCTACCTTGCTATATGCGGGATACAGCGTGAAGCTATGTATATATGTATGTATATTGATTTTATAGTCCACGTCAACGAAGTCGCGGGATACAGCAAGTATAATATATTTTTCAATAGAATGAGTATAATATCATAGGTATTGACCCTATTTCCAGTTGAATGAATCTCTATACACTACACTACTTTACTTAAATATGCTGAAAAGGGGCAATAACTTATAAAATTTAACTGAAAAGGGTCTGGATATTTTATTAATCAACTTCAAAAAACGAGGTCCTCAATATGAATGTATTTTTTTTTTTTTTTTATGTGCGCATCGCATGGCTTTTAACTGAATGAGCCAATTTTGAGTTATTGTATGTTGCTATGAGCTAGTGTATGAAAAATGTTACCTATAATAAAAAAAGCACTCAGCATGCAATGCCTCAAATTGGCGGAAAGTGGGGAACGGAATTGTTGTAAGAGAACGGAGTGTCTTAACACTAGGTTCTCAGATTCCCTCTGCCTACCCTGCTATGTGCGGGATACAGCGTGAAGCTAAAAGACAAAAAAGAAAACCGACTTCAAATAAAAAACACAAAAAGTAAAATAATTACGAATAACTCAAAAACTACTCGTCATATCTTAACTTAATTTAAATGGAACCACATTAGATGCAATAGCTATAACATAAGAAAAGCATCATCACAATTGATTCATCCAGTAAAAATTTATACCCCTTTTTTGGAAATCGGTTAAAAGGGCAAAAGCTTATAAAAAATAATGGAAAAGAGTATCGATATTTTATTCAGATACATATTTATGAAGCTTCCAATATAAGGTTCCTCTTCGACCGTGAAGGTACGCTTTTTATGGGATTGAGTCGGAATTTGTATGAAAAATGTTTTGGTAATAAAAAAATTACTTTAATATTTAGTTAAGTATACAAATAAAATTAATAGTTTATATTAAGTTAAATACCTTTTTTTAACTTCACGCTGTATCCCGCATACACACAGAGGAAACCTGAGAACCTAGTGTTAAAACACTCCGTTCTCTTTTAGCATTTCCGTTATCCACTTTTTGAATTGAGGCACTGCGTGCTGAGTGGTGGAACTCAACGCCGCGCTTTGTCTTGTTACCAGAGCGAGGAAATGAAAATCCTAAATATTAATTATTATAAATATTTAATATTTTCATTTCCTGGAGTGGGAATCGAACCCACAACCTGTCGCATTTCAAGTCACACGCTTGCGCCTCTGTGCCACGGTAGGCCTCAAATTTAATAAGTCTTAAATTTAACTAGTGTCGCCGTTTACGCGTTAACAACGCGTTACCTAGCAACGTATAAGTAACTTTATATAAAACTACATGTCAAACATATTGTAATGTGTGTAACATATATTTTATTATTTTAATATTTTTTTTATGTATTATTTTAAAAAGATATTATCATTATGCACTCCTTTGCTATATAAACTATAAGTGTGCCAAGTTTCAAACCCCGTCCGCATAATTTTCATAAAAAGGGGTACAAAGTTTTTGCTTCACGTATTAATATATAGATAAGCACTAAATTTTCGTGATTTCGATGAAGTCGCAGGATACAGCTAGTGTTAGCTTATATAAACCACCCAAAGGCTTATCTAAGCCGACGTGAGGTTAACTTGCTGGTCACGAATTCAAATCGCATTACGCGGTGGCATTCGACCCTCTACTAGTTTACTGGGTCGAGGTTATTTGCGAAACTAAGGATTTGCTTTGAAGGTCCTTGTAGGATTAAATTACATTTTTTAACACAAAAATGTAAGCATTTTAAAAAATATAGACAGCGTTTTAGCAGTTTCACGCTTTTTCTCGTATATCCGGGTAAAAATCCTGTTTTTTTTAATAGGACATACTACCTGCTACTACTAATGAGGCGCTTTGCCTTGTTATTAAACCCAGGAAATGAAAATTTTTATTTCCTGGAGTGAGAATCGAACCCACAACCTTTACAGTACAAGTATTAAACTGAAAAAGAATCTTCAAAATTATATTATCCAGTTAAAAGTAATGCAATAACGCAATGAAAAAAATACACCATTTTCGTATTTTTGTTGACAGATAAAAAATAAAAAAATCATACAAAAACTGAATGAATTTGACATCGATTATTATTAATTACACTTTAATTGGACGATGTTTCGATTTTTACTGAATCGATAAAAAGAGTTCCGCATATGACGTGATATTATAAAAAACATCACTAATATGTACTTCTACGTATATTATTATGACAAGAATTTGTAATGAGATTTATTGTTTCAAAGAATTTTTATTAAGAGGTGACGAAATGTCATCAGTCATCAACTATGCAGTGATTTGGATAAAAAAAAATAAAAAAACTTCTGGGGTAAAGATAGCAGGTAGAAATAAAAAATACTTCTATTTTAGAGATAGCAGGTTCAATTCGCGTTTGATGCATATTTTTTATATTGTATATAAAAATATGTTTTTTATTATTTATTTTTTACTTTCATTCAACAACAATTCCGTTCCCCACTTTCCGCCGACTTTTGACTTTTTTTTTATTTATAACTACTTATTTAAGAAATAATGAATAAAAATTAGTTACGTACTTCTAAAGCCACTTTGACGTAGTGGAACAACGTCTGAAAACGCGATTGATTGTGGGTTCGATTCCCACTCGGGTGAATTATTATATTTCAACTATTTTCATTTCTTCGCTCTAATAGTACAAAGCGCGGCATTAAATATTGTCACAGCATCTCAACTCAAATATAATGAAATACTTTTAATATGAAATGAAATGAAAACAATAACTATTTATTTGTGGGTTCGATTCCCACTCCAGGAAATGGTATTTTTCATTTCCTGGGTTTGGTAACAAGGCAAAGCGCGGCATTGAGATCCGCCACTCAGCACGCAATGCCTCAATTCGGCGGAAAACGGGGAACGGAGTGTCTTAAGACTAGGTTTCCTTTGCCTACCCTGCTTTACGCGGGATACAGCGTGAAGCTATGTATTTATAACTATATATAGAATGAAATTTTATTAAAAAGTATATTACACTAGCTGTACCCGGCGCGCGTCGCAACGCCAACAAACAACAAACAATTTAAGAATTTTTTTGAGTTCATCGAGGACATACAGACAAACATTCATTTTTATATATTCTTCTGTGTAAAAATACATGGTCATGAGGTCATGGGCAGAATTTGCTATTCTGCAGCACCACCTGGTGACGAGTGGCATCAATGAGCATATTATACAAACTTTCTTCGTGGAAAAATACATATATACCAATTTTCATAATAATCGGTGCAATAGTTTTTGAGTTCATCGGTGACATACAGACAAACATTCATTTTTATATATAAGGATTTATTACTGTAAATCGTTTATGAATATTTATGATGTTTATGGTTATTTACTTTAAAGTTATTAGCAATAAATTTTAGATAAGAATTTATAATTTTGACATAATATTTATGTGAAATGATCACGTGCTATGTCCGAAGGTTGGCATTCCGGTCAGAAACGGAAGGTTATACCGAAATATAAATATATACATATGTATATTTGTATATGTCCTGATTTATTTTAATGAGTGATAAATAAAATTTAGAGGTCACAGCGCAGTGGGACAGCGTTTTGTAATGAGATTGGTTGTGGATTCGATTCCTACTCCAGGAAATGAAAATATTAAGTAATATTTAGTATTTTTATTCCTCGCTCTGGTAACAAGGCGAAGCGCGGCGTTGAGTTTCGCCACTCAGCACGCAATACCTCAATTCGGCGGAAAGTGGGGAACAGCAATGTTCAAAAAAGAACGGTGTCTTAACACTAGGTTCTCAGGTTTCCTCTGCCTACCCTGCTATGTGCGTGATACAGCGTGAAGTTAAAAAAAAATCATTTCCTCTGGTAACAAGGCGAAGCGCGGTGTTGAGTTCCGTCACTCAGCACGCAATACCTCATTTCAGCGGAAAGTGGGGAAAGGCTATGTTAAAATAGAGAAAGAATGTATTAACACTAGGTTCTCAGGTTTTCTCTGCCTACTGCCTATATGCGGGTTACATCGTAAAGCAATAAAAAAAGGTTAAGAGCCCATGGTGCAGTGAGACAGCACCTAAGTGTAAACTCTATTGGTTCGATTCCCAGTCGGTGAAATGATTGATTATATTTAAATTACTTTCATTTCGCCGCTGTTATGAGAAAAGGCGCGGCGTTGAGTTCCGCTACATAAAGTAAAAAGCTACGCGGTAACTTAAAAAAAATACAGTCAAATCGAGAACTTCCTCCTTTTTTGAGAGTCGGTTAAAAACCATACTTGTAACAAACATGTAGTTTCTAACATATTCTAGTTCCTTTTTATCTTATAATTATCATTCTTGACACTATTTCCCGTAAGCGTTTGAAGACGAGTCATTAACTGTTGGTATTTAAGCTACGGTTTCCCTGATTATCAAAGATAAGTATGGAAAAATTCCATATTACATATAACATTTGCATAAATATGATTATAGAGTCGTAGTAGCGCAGTTGTTGCGATGCTTGATGATTTGAGGTTCACTTTTTTTAATGATCATAGACGGCAATCGAGCAGAAGGACCACTTGTTGGTAAGTTACCTTCGCCGGTAGACATTTACAACACCTGAGGAGTTGTATATGCTTTGCCAGTCTAGAATGTACAACAGGAAGGTGGAGGAGACAATGTAGTGGCCACGGTAGTCCGCCATCGAAACCTTTCCAGGTCGATACGAAATGGGTACCATCAATAAGTGCGCCTACTCCCTTATAGGCCGGCAACGCACCTGTAGCTCCTCTGGTGTTACACGGGGCCGTGGGCGGCGAGGATCACTTACCATCAGGTGACCCGAACACTCGTTTGCCTTGTCCTTTCCATAAAAAAAAAAGCAACCACCTCATTCTGGGAAAAGGATGAGTGGCCCTATTCCCACTACCTTAAAACCTGGCATACATGTCATCAAACCGGAACACATTTTAGATATTTGGTGGCTCGTCTTTGACATGATAGTGGTCGCGAGTCAGTCGGAGGACGAACCTCCTACCACCTATGTACCCACCCGCTTTTTGCCTTGTTTCCAGAGCGAGAAAATGAAAATACTAAATATTATTCAATATTTTCATTTCCTGGGAACGGAATCGAACACTCAAACTGTTGCATTTACAGTCGCACTTTTGTGCCTGAACATCACGACAGGCCTTAAAAAAAATATAATTTAATGAAGAAAGCTGCTATTCACTCATATATGAGTTATATAATAATATTTCTAAACAGTTTATTATATAAATATTTATATTTCAGGAACTACGTCAAAGGTGACGGCAGAGGAACTACATTATGGTGACAAATCGTGTATGTTGAACGCGACTCACCTGAGCCTCAGCCAGCTACCGGTCGTGTGCGAGAAGGTCAATACCAGTGATACGTAAGTGTATATATATTTTATATAGCAAGGTAATCAGAAAGAACATAGAGTCGAGACACTCCGTTTTCCACTGTCAATTTCGAATTCATTACATTACTTTGTATATTGAGTGGCGAAACTCAACGCCGAAGAAATAAGAGATAATAAAATTATTTCTTTATTCATTTGTACTACTAAAATTAAAATGCGAAGAAAAGGAACTTGGTACCCATTCTTACAAAATTATACGGTCTGAGGAGGATAATATTTGGCATATTTGAAGTTTAAAAAATTGCTTTAATCTTTATACCGAAGTCAGGGAAAGCTTAGTGTCCAGGCATTTCATCTGTTACTTTCCTAAAGAATTTGAGACATTTTGTACTGAGTGGCGGAAGTCAATTAATGAAATATTGTTTAATAAGTCAATTAATGATATATTATTTAATATTTTCATTTCCTGTGGGAATCGAACCCACAACCTATCGCGTTTACTGTCGCACACATGTGCTTCTGCGCTGCAACAGGCCCGAGACAAACTTTTTTACTTTATATAGAGAAAAGTGTAGAAAGGCCATATTTTTAATAGTTAATAACACATTAGAAATATTCTTTTATACTTTTTTAGTAATTATAAGCTTACTTGTGTTACCTTGAAGTATAGAATAGAAGGACAAATTCAATGACGTCATTTGATACTATAACACAATACTAACATCTTTGGGCTAATCGATTGTATCATCGATGAGTAATGTTCTAAAACATATATAAATGCTTATTTATACGTTTTCCTTACTAGGGACTTTTTACGCGTTGCCCTAGCAACGGATATGTAATTTTACACAAAAATGTATGCCAGACCAATAGGACAGTATGTATTTTAAATAATATAGGCTTCTTCACTCCTTCTACGTCCTAATATCTATATATTAATACCTGAAGCAAAAAGCTTTGTATGCCTTTTCACGAAATTAGGCGGACGGAGGAGCATGAAACTTGGCACACTTATAGTTTATATAGAGAAGGAGTGCAGGATGATAATATCTTTTGAAAATAATTCATAAATAATATATTAAAGTAATAAAATAAATGTTACACACTACCACGTATTGACATCCATGTTTGTATAAAGTGACATATACATTGCTAGGCAACGCGTTGTTAACGCATCACCTCTGACAGTAACAATGTCAAAAAAGCTGATTCACAATCTATATCACAGCTTCGGCAGAGATCCTCCAATGAGAGAAGAGAGAGAGAGAACCTAGTGTTAAGACACTCAGTTCACCATTTATTGCCAATTTTTTGCGTGGTGACATTGCGTGGTGATATCTTTATTATTTTTGAATTTGAATCTCAGTGGAGGGAACCGCCTTCAAGTTCAAATCAGAAATTCTGTCAGTCGTGGCGCAGAGGCACAAGCGTGCGACTGTACACGCTATTGGTTGTGGATTCGATTCCTACTCCAGGAAATGAAAATATTAAATTAAATTTAAATAGGACCACGTCAGAAGCTCTATCTATAACACAAAAAAATATCATCAAAATTGGTTCATTCAATCAAAAGTTGCACATAGAAAAAGTATAAATGTTAAATATTAAATGATTTTTCTGGAAGCTGAAGCAAAAAGTTGCTAAATAGCCCATTTACAAGACGGTCGTTAATTTTTTACATTACTCAATAAAATTATATAAATTATATTATATGTATATGTTTCAAGTACATTTGTTCTAGTTTCATTAAAATTTTGAAGTGCGCAGTTTTAAAAAACCAGTTAGTTGGTTTGCTTCCTTGATCATGAAAATGAATATTTATTATTATAATTAATAAGATTATCATAATAGTGCAGGTTTGGTTTTTAAAATATATATAATATATAGCAGTGGCGAGGGTTGAAAATTTTAAAAAAAAGGTAAGCCGGTAGAGTTAGGGAAGCCGGTATATATTTAGAGAAGCCAGTATGTTTAGATAAGCCGGTATCTTGGCTTATTCTTTCCATAAAAAAAACTAAATATTATTACTTTAAATACTACAAAAAGATGATATTATATAAATTATAATTTAAAATTCTTATTATTCATTTATTTTTGGTGATTTTTAAATAAATTTAAATTAATATTTAAGTTTATTAAGATGGTCAGTTTTTTAATTATTAATTAATTATTTACTTAATTAAAGAGATGAGAATAAATGGTTCCTTTGACGAGTGATAAATTAGAAACAATGAATGGCAATAAAACATTTGTATTAATTAAACGTAGAGATAAAAATACATTGGAATTGATGATACGACGGTATTCTTAACCTACTTCAAAGAAACAAGGTTAACAAATAGACTTTTTTTATGTGTTTCACGCCATTTTTTACTGAGTTGAACCAATTTTGGTGATTTTTTTATATGAGCTAGTGCTAGCTAGTGCTTGTAACGTAGTCCGATTTAGTTAAGACGACGAGTGTTGATTAGTTTTTGAGATATTCGTAATAATTATTCTTTTTAGTTCAGTTTTCGATGCATTTTATATGAATTCAGCTTATTTTTTTTATTTTACCTATTACTTTTATAGATTTCGAAAACACAGCTTCATGCTTTCCCGCATAGTAGGGTAAATAGAGATAATCTAGTAGCAATGTCTGGAGCATTGCATATTGAATGGCGGCATTAAGCGCCGCGTTTTTTTAAATAGAGCGTAGAAAGCAAAATAATGAACATACATACTTAGTTACTAATTCACTTTCCGCCGAATTTGAGGCATTGCGTACTGACTGGAGGAACTCGACGCCACGCTTCACCTTGTTTCCAAACCCAGGAAATGAAAAATTCCAATTCCTGAAGTGGGAATCGAACCCACAACCTCGCGCTTACAGTCGCACGCTTGTGACTCTGCGCCACGACATGCGTTATAAAATAATTTAATATATTCATTTCCCCAAATGGAACGTGGAACCCACTAACGTCGCGTTTACAGTCAGGCACAGTCCTACTCTGCCACGAGGGCCTCTGAAGTTTTACTGATTTTCACTAATATAGCGTTTCATGTGTTTGTTTTCGTATCTAGTATATTTTTTTTTTATTTTGAATAAAATGTATATTTTATAAGAAAAATGACCGTATACTATATTAATAAACTATTGTGGCGCAGTGGCACACCGTCTAACTGTAAACGCAACGGTCCAAGGTTCAAGGTTCGATACCCATCTCTGAGGAACTATATTTAAATTACTTTTATTATTTTCATCTGTTAAGACAACACGCAGCATTTAAGCGCTTTTTCCATCTGAATTCGACAAATGCCGGAACTAAACGCCGCGTCCTACCAAAGCTATGTAACCTCTTAAAAAAGTTTAGCTAGTAGAATTTAATAAAAACTTAATTTTGCTTCACATCTTACCCGTATTTTTGCACGGTGCCACAAATAGACTGAATTCGACACGCTCGTGATGTTATTACTGTAATGATAATATTATACGCGAATGTTATTTTGTCCGTCTATTCACGAAATTTTCTTTGATACAAATTATAGTATACTAAATAATTATTGTTAATAGTGTCCTGTTGATGCGTTAACAACGCGTTGTCTTTAGCAATGTATGTATACTCGTATGTCATTTTATAAAAACATGCATGCCAAACCATGGTAGTATGTGTAACATTTATTTTATTAATTAAATATATTTTTTATGCATTATTTAAAATAAAATAACTTTCTGCACTACATATATATACGCTATATAAACTATAATTGTGTCAAATTTCATGCTCCTCCGTCCGCATAATTTTTATAAGAAGGGGTGCAAAGTTGTTGCTTCCCGTATTTATATATAGATATCATACTCTTTAAAAATAGCTTGTGTTATTCTAAAACATAAGCTATATTACAGTAAAGGTTCATCCAAATTCGTTCCCTGTTTAAGTGACAAGGCAAAGCGCGGCGTTGAGTTCCGCCACTCAGCACGCAATATCTAGATAGGCGGAAAGTGGGGAACAGAAGTCTTAAAAGAACGGAGTGCCTCAACACCAGGTTCTCAGGTTCCCTCTGACTACCCTGCTATATGCGGGATACAGCGTGAAGCTTAAAATAAAAATATTTTAAGTTAATTGCAAAAATAATCCTATATTTATGATATCTACACTTGAAGCCTACCAATACCCTTTCTTTCTTCATTTAGCTTCACGCTTTATCCCGCATATGACAGGGTAAGCACAGAGAACCTAGTGTCAAGACACTCCGCTCTCCTCTTTCTGAATTCGAGACATTGCGTGTCAAAATATATTATTTTGACGCCTGTCGTGGCGCAGAGGCACAAGCGTGCGACTGTAAATGCGACAGGTTGTGGGTTCGATTCCCACTTCAGGAAATGGAATTTTTCATTTCCTTGGTTTGGTAACAAGGCAAAGCGCGGCGTTTAGTTCCGCCACTCAGTATGCAATGCCTCAATACGGCTGAAAGTGGGAAACGGAGTGTCTTAACTATAGGCTCCCTCTGTCTATCCTGCTATATGCGGGACACAGCGTGAAGTTATGTATGTATGTATGTATGCGTGCTCAGTGGCGGTACTCAACACCGCGCTTTGTCTAAGTAACACCCATGTTAGATTATTATATAATAATTAACTTATTTAAAGTAGAACAATATAAGAGGAATGACATAATTTGCGACGACCTTCAAGCATTTCATGTGAAAAATCGTCTAAAATCTATTGACAACTGTGTCCGGTCTGTTTACATCGTTTTGAGACCGGTTGAAAAACAACATACTAATTTCTACGTAAAAACGGAAAAATATTCAGTATTTTTCCGTTTTTATCTTTTTGATTGTATGGTTCATAAAATTAAATCAAAATATTCTTTTCTAAAATAGGCAAGTACAAGCTTTCGAATCTTCAATCTATGTATCTACGTAATACGTGAAACAAAAACTTTGGATCCCTTTTTACGAAATCTACGCGGACGGAGGAGCATGAAACTTGGCACACATATAGTTTATATAGAGGAGTGCAGAATGCTAATATTTTTTTTTAAATAATGCCTAAAAGTATATTAAATTAATAAAATAAATGTTACACACACTACCATGGTTTGACGTCCATGTTTATATAAAGTGACATATACATTACTAAAGACAACGCGTTGTGAACGCGTCAACGGGGACACTATTAACATAAAGATGTCAGTAGTGTCCGGCTCGGAAGGCAGATCTGCTGAGAAGAGCCGCCAAAAAACTCAACAGTTGCTCTTTTCAAATATATTTTTACAATAAAATTTACAACTATGATGAGACTCTCGAATGAGCATCAACAGCTTTCAATTCCAGTATAGTATTCTTGGACAGAATAATATGCTTTTCTCAATAATGTTTTTAATCATATTTTTAAATTGTTGAAGTGGCAATCTGTATACCATTACCATTTGTATGTAGCTGAAGCTTTATTTTAGTCATTATAGAATCCATTGATAAACGCCTGTCGTGGCACAAAGGTGGTCATGCAACTGTAAACGCGACAGATTGTGGGTTCGATCCCCACTCCAGGATATAGAATTTTTCATTTCTTGGGTTTGGTAACAAAGGCAAAGCGCGGTGTTGCACGCAATGCAATCAATTCGGCGGAAATGGAAATAATATATAATCAATATGATTCCTCCCCCGAGTAAAAACTGAACCCATGGCCTATCGCGTTGGCGCGGCATGGCTGGCATGATGGAACAAGATTACCTCAATTTTTTAAACAAACTCAATAAGGAGAGGGTTTTTCAATTCGATTCTATTTTTTATGTGTAGTACCGTATATCTTTTAAATAGCTTAACCAATTTTGGTGATTCTTTTTATATACGATAGCTAGTACTGCTGATATGATCCCATTTAAATTTATTTAAGGCCTGACGAATAGTTTTTGAGTTATTCGTAATAATTTTACATTTTATCTTGTTTTATTTAAAGTCACTTGTTTTTTTTGTTAAAACCTTAATTATTCTATTTATCTATCAATCATCATAAAATTTTACTAAGAAACCTTTCATGGTCATTCGTTAGTACAACGAGCTTGGTCATACATTAAAATAAATCAATGTGAACTTGACCATGAAATGAAATCATTTAAGGTTGTAATTGTGTGTAATCCTTCCTTTACTTAAAATAAATGAAGTGATAATTGTATCCATGTATCTATATATATATATATATATATATATATATATATATATATATATATATATATATATATATATATATAAAACGCTTGCGTTACTGACAGATAACGTACAGGCGAAATTACTGGCCATAGAACGTAGAACTTTGGCATGTAGGCTCCTTGGAGAGTGTAAAAGCGCGTTAAGAGAGCTTCACGCTGTATCCTGCATATAACAAGGTAGGCACAGGGAACCTAGTGTTAAGACACTCCGTTCCCCACTTTCCGCCGAATTAAAGCATTACGTGCTGAGTGGCGGAACTCAATGCCGCGCTTTGCCTTGTTACCAAACCCAGGAAATGAAAAATTCCATTTTCTGAAGTGGGAATCAAACCCACAACCTGTCGCGTTTACAGACGCACGCTTGTGCCTCTGCGCCACGACAGGCGTTATGCGAGGATTTCTCAAAATTTCATAAGGGACGAAAGAAAACAGGATTATATTTCATTCTGAAATATTCTTACTAATATTATAAATGTGAAAGTAACTCTGTCTGTCTGTCTGTATGTCTGTTACGCTTTCACGCCTAAACCACTGAACCGATTTTGATGAAAATCGGTATAAAGATAGCTGAACTTGGGAAAAGACATAGGATACTTTTTATGGTGAAAAAAAAGGGTGGAAAAGGTTGAAATAGGGGATAAAAGTTTGCATGGAAGTTCCTTATTGTCAAACATAAAATCATGTAAGATTGTTCAACTGTTTACAACTTTCACACCTAAACCACTTAACCAATTTTGACAAATAGTTTAAAACCTTCGGAAAGACTATAGGCTACTCCTTACCATCACGCGCGATATAACCGAGTTCCACGCGGGCGAAGCCGCGGGCGGAAAGTTAGTGTTTTCATATTAAAAAAAAAACATCATCAAAACAACATTAAAACATCGTCCCGTTTAATACGCGCTTTAAACAAGGATAAGGGACATAATTTATAAATCCAACTACAATCTGACCTATAATTTTTTCTACCTGGTAATCGAATTAAATTCTTTTAGTGAAGCTAGTAGCGTATTTATACATTTTCAGAGAATAGGTTATTAAGTTTTTACCGCTCTTTTTGGTTTTCTTACCCCTTTTAAGGGTACAAGGCGATTGGAGACTCAAACTAGTTATATGTAGGCTTACCATAATTACGAAGAGCCAAACCGGGACGCAGAAGAGAAAGAGGCTCATTTTCATTTTGCTTTTCGCTTAATTTGTGTTTTTCATATTTGATATGCAATCAAAATTATTATGGATTGAAAACATATTAATAAATGTGAATATATTTTTTAGTCACATTTATTAATATATTTTTAACGCCTCTCGTGGCGCAGAAGCACAAGCGCGCGACTGCCAACGCGACAGGTTGTGAGTTCGATTCTTACTCCAGGAAATGTTAGTATTTTCATTTCCTGGGTTTGGTAACAAGGCAAAGCGCGGCGTTGAGTTCCGCCACTCAACACGCAATGCCTCAATTCGGTGAAAGTGGGGAACGGAATTGTTGAAAGAGAATGGAGTGTCTTAACACTAGGTCCTCAGGTTCCCTCTGTCTACCCCGCTATATGCGGGATACAGCGCGAAGTTAAAAAAAAATATATTAAAAAGAAAAAAAGATGATTGGTTGGGGTGTCGGTGCTGTTCAAGTTTGACCGGGACGCCGGGACAGGGATCTCAAACCGGGACTATCCCGGTCAAACCGGGATGTATGGTAACCCTAGTTATATGGTATCCATAAACAGTCTGCAAACCTGCCGTCCTAAGCTTTAGCCAACTCAAGCTAGTAAATCTGCCATAGAGTTAAGCACATTCGAAAGCTGGACTTTATTAAATAGGAACTTTTATAAGCAACAGTAACGACACGAATAAACAAACTCAAAATAACGAAGCCTTATCTCATCGTGGTTCAGTGGTACAGCGTCTTACTGTAAACACGATGAGTGTGCGTTCGATTCCCACTCGTAGAAATACTTATATAACTTTTTTTTCATTTTTTTTATGGATGGCTTACATGCCATCGAACCGGAACACATCATAAGATATTTGGCGGTTCGTCGCGAGCCAGACGGAGGACGAACCTCCTACCACCAAAGTACTGGGATACCCGTCTCTTACGGGACGCTACCCAGCAGCGGAGGGAAATTGTATTCTAACCCCGTCCCCTCACAGGGGTAATAACTTTCAATTCCCTACGTTATTAAGACAAATTCCGTTGCCACGAATTCAGATGGAAAGGGGATAGCGAAGTGTTTTGTCATTAAGATAACCTGTTTCTCTCTGTCCACTCTGTTGCTATGCGGGAAAAAGCGCGAAGCTTATAGCAACCAGTTCTCTATTCAAGTATGTTATACTTGCAAAAAATATCAATCCAGTTCTTGTGTTACTTTTTGTTAACCTCCACGCTTTGTTGTTCGATGTTTGCAATATTTACTTTTAAATACTACTAGCTGTATCCCGCGATGTCGTCTGCGTGGATTATAAATCATAAAAACCCGTTTTTGCCTCTTCCTTCTCCCCCTTTCTCGTTCTTTTAGTGCTCCCCTACACTCCTCGAGGAATAAGACTCTTTAGTCACTCAGTAATGCAAGCTTTTTTTTTTTTTTAACTTCACGCTGTATCCCGTATATAACAGGGTAGGCAGAGGGAACCTGAGAACCTAGTATTAAGACCCTCCGTTCTCTTAAGATTTTCGTTCCCCAATTTCCACCAATTTGAAGCATTGCGAGTGGCGGAACTAAACGCCGCGTTTTGCCTTATTACCAGAGCGACCAAATGAAAATACAAAATATTAATTAGTATAAATATTTAATATCTTCATTTCCTGGTGTCGGAATCGAACCCAAAACCTATAGCGTTAACAGTCGCACGCTTGTGCCTCTGCGCCGTGACAGGCAGTAGTTGGTTTATGTAGCTGATTAATGCAATTAAGGTATCGATTAATAATAAAATATTTTCAAAACCACAATCTGAGTTATTAGAACTAAACAATGACAATGTTACTTTCTATTCATATTGTTCGACCTTGTAGCTGTCAACAAGTGTATGTGGGTTACATTTCCATGTTTCATACATATTTTTTTGTATTAGTCATAAAACTAGATTATTATTATATTTTGTGGTTTATGCGTTTTCTCGTAGTAGAGTAGGCAGAGAGTACTTAGTGTCTGGACACTCAGTTTTCTATCTTCAGCTCGAATTAGAGATATTGCTTGTTGAGATAACTGACCGAATCGCTTTGTTTTACCAATATAGGAAAATGAAACTAATTTAAATGTCATTTTTTTATTGCAATTTAAAGCAATCAAAGAGAGCCTTTTCCTGTGAGGAGACGGGGTAAGAATACAATTCCCCTCCGCCGCTGAGTAGCGTCCTGTAAGAGGCGGCTATCCCAGTAGTTAGATGGTAGGAGGTTCGTCCTCCGTCTAGCGACCACTGTCATGTCAAAGACGAACCGCAAAATATGTAATGATGTGTTCCGGTTCGATGGCATGTAAGCCAGGTTTCCCCCTTTACCACCCATCCTTTCCCCAAAATATGCTGGTTCCGATAGTGGACTACTACATTTTCCCCCCTTCCATCTGTATCCTCTAGGTTGGCAACGCATCTACAACATCTCTGGTATTGTAGATGTTCATGGACGAAGGTAACCACTTACCATCAGGTGGTCAAAAAAAAAAAGCCCAGTGTCAAAACACTCTGTTGCATATTGAGAGAATCTAACGACGCGCTTTGCCTTGTTGCCAGAGCGAGGAAATGAAAATACTAAATATAATTTAATATTTTCATTTCCTGCCGTGGGAATCAAACCCACATCCTAACGCGTTTACAGTGGCACACTTGTACCTCTGCGCCACAACAGGCAACACAACATGAATATATTATTACAAATAAGTAAATAAAATGTATGTAATTCACTTATTTGCGATTGACGCAAACACTACCTACTGTTTTAATTTAAATCTAGTTTTTATTTCAATTCCTTAAAAGGTTTTTCTGTTAACAAAATGTCATGATAACTTTTTGTTATTGTCGTGCGCTTTTTTTACTTTAATGATATTTGTTGGGACATGTCTATATGTTTGTATAGTCAAATTCAAATAAATACATTAAAACAATAAATTTTGTCGTCTTCCTGGTTATGTTCGGCAAAACGGTGTTTTGTTTTATACGATATGCTGTAAACGCAAGTTATAGGTTCGATTCCCGCTCGGCGGAAGGAATTTTTTGTTTTTTCTCCTCTCTGGCAAAAAGGCAGGCCTATATGCAGGGATACAGCGTGAAGTTAAAAAAAAAACTTTCTTTGTACCATGCAATTGGGAAAAAAATATTTTTAATGTTTTTTTGTTAATGTAAGAAAATCTTACAACACCATTTTAACTCCCTTCTTGCTATTCAATTTGAAAGTGTACATGTGTCCGAATCCTATGCAATATACTCCTCATCTATTCATTTTATGTATATTTATGTATTTTTAACTACATACATACATAGCTTCACGCTGTATCCCGCATATAGCAGGGTAGGCAGAGGGAACCTAGTGTTAAGACACTCCGTTCCCCACTTTCCACCGAATTGAGGCATTGCGTGCTGAGTGGTGGAATTCGACGCCGCGCTTTGCCTTGTTAACAAACCCAGAACAGAGGGTCTCGACACTATACTCTCTGACTATCCTGTTATGCGAGATAAAGCATAAGGCTACTATAATACTCAGCACGCAATGCCTCATTTCGGCGGAAAGTGGGTAACGGAGTGTCTTAACACTAGATTCCCTCTGCCTACCCTGCTATATGCGGGATACAGCGTGAAGCTATGTATGTATGTATGTATTATAATACAGGTTATGTTTAAAAGCGGGTCTTATATAAACTTATATATACATATAAAGAAAATTGGAGTGTCTTTTTGTAATACTAAAATAATCGCATTTTACTATATACCTATATACCATATGTAAGTTTATATCTTTTTTTTTTTTTTAACTTCACATTGTATCCCGTATATAGAGGGGTAGGCAGAGGAAATTAGAGAACCTAGTGTTCAGACACTCCATTCTCTTTCAACATTTCCGTTCCCCACTTTCCGCCAAATTCAGATGTTTATATCTACAGTACATAATAGCATTTTTTGTAATTTTTATCTGTCTGACTGTCTGTTTGTTCCGGCTAATCTCTGTAAAGGCTAGATCGATTTTGACAGAACTTTTATTCGCTGTTAACTGATGAAATTTTTTTTCTAATAACTTCAACACAATATAAATATATTAAATTCAATACAAACGAAGTTGCGGACACAGCTAGTGTAAAATATTATTTAAAGTAGCTTCTCAATGTTACATTTTCAATGTTAGGAAGTTCAATGATGAAGTATGAAATATTAAAAGCAATTTCAAAAGTCCGGTAAGCTCATTTTTACAGGAAAAGCTGAACCTGCACCAAAATAAATTACCTTAAGGGCGTAAAGTGTTAATATTTATTAAAAAAATTATTAATAATTGTTAAGGCCAGTCGTGGCGTAGAGGTACAAACGTTTGACTGTAAATGCGACAGGTCGTGGGTTCGATTCCCTCTCTAGGAAATACGAATATTAAATAATACTTAATATTTTCATTTCCTCGCTCTGGTAACAAGGCAAAGCGTGGCGTTGAGTTCCGCCACTCAGCACGCAATGCCCCAATTCAGCGGAAAGTGGGGAACGGAAATGTTAAAAGAAAACGGAGTGTCTCAACACTAGGTACACTTGTAGCTATCTATTTATTAATGTAAGAAAATCTAACAACATCATTTTGACTTCCTTCTTGTCATTTAATTTGAAAATATGCACACGTGTCCGAATCCTATGATTACAATATATTCCTCATCTACTATCTATCACTTGATGTGTACTCGTATGTATGTATGTTCTTTTACCCGTTCTATTAAAAGCGCGGCGTTGAGTTCCGCCACTTAACGCGCTTTATCTTGAATTCAGGCAGTGTGCTGCGTGAAGCTGTTTTTTGTAAAATTCAGATATTAATAATAAGTAGTGTCCCCATTGCCGCGTTAACAACGCGTTACCTAGTAACGTATAAGTCACTTTATATAAAGGATAAATGTCAAATCATGATAGTTTGTTTAACATTTATTTTATTAATTTAATATATTTTTATGTATTTTTAAAAAGATATTATGATTCTGCACTCCTCCGCTATATAAACTGTAAGTGTGCCAAATTTCATTCTCCCCCGTCCGCGTAATTTTCGTAAAAAGAAGTACAAAGTTTTTGCTTCACGTATTTATATATAGATTTAAAGCATTATAAAATATTTTTTAACGCCTGTCGTGGCGCAGAGGCACAAACGTGCGACTGTAAGCGCGACAGGTTGTGGGTTCGATTCCCACTCCAGGAAATGTAAAATTTAGTATTTTCATTTCTTGGGTTGGTAATAAGGCAAAGCGCGGCGTTGAGTTCCGCCACTCAACACGCAATGTCTCAATTCGGCGGAAAGTGGGGAACGGAATTGTTGAAAGTGAATGAAGCGTATTAACACTAGGTTCTCTGGTTCCCACTGCCTACTCTGCTATATGCGGGTTACAGCGTGAAGTTAAAAAAAAATAAAAAAAAATAATAATAATTCCTTATTATTTTTACAGATGCGAGTCCCTTATGCTCAATGGCACAAGATACTGCGAGTGGGGCTACAATGGTTTGGGGATCGATTACCAAGTGTTGGCCGGACCCGCCTTCATGGGTGGTGTTCACTTCGTTGTGTGGGCGTCATTTTGGGGGTCGCTGCTGATAAGTAAGTTACATTAAATTATAGTTTTATTAGCTGTTACACACGGCTTTGCTCGTGGTGTAGCAGTCCATACTCACAAATCTATATATAAAGGTATAGTGTATATGTGTGTTAATTTTGAAGGTTTGAAGGTAGATTTCTTTCATTTTACAAACAGTGATGTCTGCTAAAATATATATTCTATTTTTTTAATAAAGTATCCTATGTCTTTTTTAATACCCTTTAAAAAAATATGTGTACAAAGTTTCATGATAATCAGTTAAGTAGTTTAGGCGTTAAAGCGTAACAAGCGAACTCACACTCGCATTTATAATATAGGGAAGATATAAGTTCCTGTCATGGTGCAGAGGCACAAGCGTGCGACTGTAAACGCGACAGGTTGTGGGTTCGATTCCCACTCCAGGAAATGTAAGCTTAGTATTTTCATTTCCTGGGTTTTGTAACAAAGCAAAGCGCGGCGTTGAGTTCCGCCACTCAGCATGCAATGCCTCAATTCGACGGGAAGTGGGGAACGGAGTGTCTTAATATTTTCTCTCTGCCTGCCCTGATATATGCGGGATACAGCGTGAAGCTATGTATGTAGTTTTAATGTTGGGAAATATTTTAAAAATAAACATTGTATTGATTAAATCAAGGAGGCTTGTGCATCGTGGCTCAATTGGGCTGTGTCTGACTGTAAATGCAATTGACTGTGGGTTCGATTCCCACTCGAAGACATATTTATATTTCAATTATTTAATATTTTCATTTGCCCGCTGCGTTAAAACTAAAACCGCGGCATTAAATTCTAATATTCAACATGTAATGTTTGGAATTTTAGCCGAAAGCGGAGAACAGAGTGTCTTAACACTAGATTCTATTTGCCTACCCTGCTATGCGGCATAACGAGTAAAACTGCCTTGCCTTTTTCATATTTGTATCCACTACCACGTTCATTCTCACTCCAGGAAATGTAAAGTTTAGTATTTTCATTTCCTGGGTATGGCAACAAGGCAAAGCGCGGCGTTGAGTTCCGTCACTCAACACGCAATACCTCAATTCGGCGGAAAGTTGGGAACGGAATTGTTGTAAGAGAACGGAGTGTCTTAACATTAGGTTCTCAGGTTCCCTCTGCAATATCAATATCTATAACACATAACTAGCTTTTATAGCTTACTTGATTGACTCGAAGAATTGGTTCAGTCTGGTTTTTTATTGTGTATAATATTTTTATCTTCTATCTATATATCTTTGTAAGACAGCGAATCATATTGTGTCGACTGTTGTCACGTTTAAATTAATTTTCTCATGAAATTAATGTCTTTTATTAATCCAACTTCGCTTTCAAATTATATGAGACGACATTTAATACAGAATATTGTATTCAAGAAACTTTGTTAATTATATTAATTAGTTACGAACATGGTTTTTCCCGCATATAGCAGGGTAGGCAGAGGGAACGTAGTGTTAAGACACTCCGTTCCCCACTTTCCGCCGAATTAAGGCATTGCGTGCTGCGTGGCGGAACTCAACGCCGATTTGCCTTGTTACCAAACCCAGGAGATGAAAAATTTCATTTCTTGGAGTGGGAATCGAACCACAACCTGTTGCGTTTACGCGCACGCTTGTGTCTGTACGCAACAACAGGCCTTAAGAGATAAGATAAGTAATTTGTATTCTCTTTCAGGTATAACCGGGCCAAAATCCTAGGTTTTTGCACATTAGTGTTCGTAATCGCTATGCTTTTGATGGGAACAGTGACTGAGTACTGGCATCTTGTGTTATTGAGAATGATAATGGCAGCAGGCGAGTCCGGATGCAATCCACTAGCTACCGGAATTCTAACTGATTTATTTCCGGAACACCAGAGAGCTTTAGTGCTGTCGATTTTCAACTGGGGTATCTATGGTGGTTATGGTATTGCGTTCCCTGTTGGAAGGTACATCCCTAATTTGGACGCTTGGGGACTGGTGAGTGATATTTTTGATTTTTTTTTGTGTTGAAGCCTGTCGTGAAGCAGAAACACATGCGTGTGACTGCAAATGCGACAGGTTGTGGGTTCGATTCCCACTCCAGGAAATGAAAAGATTTTTGTTTCAAAATTATTTTTCATTAATTGTTGGTATTTTACTTACACACATATTAAATGTGTAATATTTTTTTGAGTACACAATACGTAATACTTCAAGAATACAAAGTTTTAGTTCCTCATAATGAATTTGAATATTATATATTTTTTAGTTTTAATAATATTCCTAATCAATAATAGACTCAATTCTGCGGAAAGTAAAGAATCAGAGTGTCTTAACACTAGGTTCTCAAATTCCCTCTGCCTATACTATTTTGAGCGGGATACAGCGTGAAGCTAAAAAAACACATACACACATACATACATAGCTTCACGCTGTATCCCACATATAGCAGGGTAAGCAGTGTTACCTAGTGTTATGACACTCCGTCCCTCACTTTCTGCCGAACTAAGGCATTGCCTGCTGAGTGGCGGAACTCAACGCCGCTCTTGGCCTTGTTACCAAACCCAGGAAATGAGATATTCCATTTTCCAGTGAGAATCGTACCCTCAACCTGTCACCTTTACAGTCGCATTATTGTGCCTCTGCGCCACGACAGGCGTTAAAAAATAAACTCATATATATTTTCACATACTGATTGTAATTTTCAATAATTTTACAGAGCTGGCGAGTATGTTACTACGGAGCGGGTGTCGTAGGAATAGTAATTATTATATTGACGTTCCTAACACTTCGTGAACCCGAAAGAACTACTATTGGAGAAGAAGGTACATACTTATATGTCTTTTTGATTATATTTTGATCTTAAAAAGCATCTATCACCACCATGGTTGTGGGTTCGATGCCCAAAATTTGTCAAATTTTAAAAGTAAACATTGTACTTTAAAACGTAACGTTATTTAAGATTTGGTAAAGAAGATAATATTCAAATTATTTCTCTGTTGTATTATAAGGCGCAGTGTTAAGTTACGCTACCCAACATGTCTCTTAACAACCGGCGAAAAGTACAGACCGAAGTGGTGCTTCAGTTGGTTCTCTTACTAAGTTATACGGGTAGTGATACTAATAGCTTCCATTTTATTCTAGTAATCTATATATAAATACTTGAAGCAAAAACTTTTTTAAACTAGACCCCTTTTTACAAAAATTACGCGGATGGAGGAGCATGAAATTTGGCACACTTATAGTTCATATAGAGAAAACTTGTAAAATGTTAATATTTTAATATAAAATAAATGTTACACACACTACCATGGTTTGACATCCATGTTTATATTATGTGACATTGCTAAAGACAACGCGTTGTTAACACGTCTAGTATTATTAAAACTATATATAAAATATGTTTTTTATGATACAGATGCCGGTAACGCAAAAGCAGGTGACTCGACATTGGAAGCTGGTAAGAAAATGCCTCAAGTCGCCATCTGGCATATCATCGGACAGCCGAGGATCTTGTTGTTGTGTTTAGCTGCTTCTATTAGACATTGTGGTGAGTTTGTAGTGTGAAAAAAACATTTATAAAATGTTTTTACTAAATTATATTAATATAAATTAAGGAAAATTATTCATAAATCAATTTATCGCCTGTAACAAGGCAAAGCGCGGCGTTGAGTTCCGCCACTCAACACGCAATGCCTCAATTCGGTGGAAAGTGGGGAATGGAATTGTTGAAGGAGAATGGGGTGTCTTAACACTAGGTTCTCATGTTCCCTCTGCCTACCCTGCTATATGCGGGATACAGCGTGATGTTAAAAAAAAAAAGAAAAAATTATATTACTATAAATTAAGGAAAATTATTCAAAAATATTTTTTTTGTCAATTGGTTCTTACAATAGTTGAGTTCCGCCACTCAGCACACAATGCCTCAATTCGGCGATAAATCGGAAACAGAAATGTTAAGAGAAGGGAGTGTTATAACACTACATTATCTGGTTCCCGCTGCCTACCCTGCTATGTGCGGGATACAACGATAATCTACAATAACCTTTCATTTCTAAAGTTGAAAAATTTTCCAGAATGGAAATCGAACCCTCAACCAATCGCGTTTACAGTCGAAGTATATCACTGATACCTTCCTGGATGGATTAATATATATTTTTTTTATCTTCACGCTGTATCCCGCATATAGCAGGATAGGCAGAGGGAACCTAAAAACCTAGTGTTAAGACACTCCGTTCTCTTACAACAACTCCGTTCCCCACTTTCCTTCATGGATTAATATTTTTATTATAAAATAATAAAAGCAATATTACTTAACACAAAGAGCATATGAATCGGAATATTCATTTATTTTTCCATTTATAATAACAGTAATGAAAGCTTTCATGTATGTAGATTAAAGTCCAAAGCTTTTACACGTGTTGATATACTCGTAGTTGTTTTATTAACTAATTGAATTGAATATTGGAAGGTAGCTTTCCATAGGCGGGTAGACAGAGAGAACCTTGTGTTAAGACACTCCGTTCTTTACTTTTCGCAGGAATTGTAGATATTGCGTGCTGTGTAGTGGAACTCAACGCCGTGGTTTGTTTAAAACAACATAGAGGTCATCGTAACATTCGAAAAGTAATTGACTTTGTAAACGTTGTGGGTTTTCGATTTCCACTCGGGGAAATAACTATATTCTAATTGTTTTCATTACCCCGCTTTGGTAAGACATAACGTGGCGTTGAGTTCCGCCATTCTTTTTACAATGTCTCGAATTTAAGTGATAAGCGTCCAATAGAGTGTGTCATATGAATTCTCTTACATTTGGTTTTTTTTTAATAAATAGCATTCTCTCTTACCAAGCGATTCTTCTTTGAAATAGTCTTTGAATAGCAGAAATTTGTCTAAAATCTCTTCACAGATGCTAACAATAAAAATAAGTTGTAACATACGTCAAATAATTTCGACGTAGCTGTATAAGTAGATGGACGTATGGCTTAGCGGTCGGTGCGCTTGGGCGGTTTCCAAAAGACGCGGGTTCGAGTCCGGCTATTAAATCTTTATACGTTTTCTAAGCATGTTACTCTCATAATTTTTCCCTAACGCTCCAAAGAAGTATTACTTCAAATTAGAATTTATCACATTATTTATTATTACTTTTAAGTAGAAATGAACAAAAGCTATAATATTTTTTATATTTTTAATTCACAGGTGGTATGACATTCGCGTACAACGCTGATCTGTACTACCGCGATTACTTCCCTGATGTCGATCTCGGCTGGTGGCTGTTCGCAGTGACTGTGGGCATCGGGTCCGTGGGTGTTGTCGTTGGAGGCGTTATATCTGATAAGTAAGTCTTATAAAAAAATATGGAAATATGTATAAACCAATAAGCAAGCGTGAGTAAGTTTTTTTCTATAGCTTCACGCTGTATCCCGCACATAACAGAGTAGGCAGAGGGAACCAGAGAACCTAGTGTTAAAACGCTCCCTTCCCCACTTTCCGTCGAATTGAGACATTGCGTGCTGAGTTGCGTTTGGTGGTAGGAGGTTCGTCCTCCGTCTGGCTCGCGACCACTATCATGTCAAAGACGAACCGCCAAATATCTTATGATGTGTTCCGGTTCGATGGCATGTAAGCCAGGCTTTCCCACCTATCCTTTCCCCAAAATCTGGTAGTTCCGATAGCGGACTACTACATTGTCCTCCCCTTCTATCTGTATCCTCTAGGTTGGCAACGCATCTAGAACATCTCTGGTGTTGTAGATGGTCATGGGCAAAGGTAGCCACTTACCATCAGGTGGTCCTTTTGCTCGTTTGCCATCCGTTATCCATTAAAAAAAAAAAAAAAAGAAATTGCGTGCTGAGTGCCGATAATAAGTTGATAAATAGAAAATGTATGTAAATGAGACCTGTCATTGCGCATGCACACGCAAGCGACTGTAAATGCGACAGGTTGTGGGTTCGATTTCCACTCCAGGAAATTAAAACATTAAATAATATTTGATATTTTCACTTGTTCGCTAACCCGAAATAATAGATTATAATTGAATTTATAAAAAGGTGTAATTTGACCATAATATAGGATGTCCCAAAATTAACGCAAGATTTGAATTAAATAGAAAAATGCCATTTTTAGTCTTTTAATAGCGAATGAATACTTCTAAATATAATAATAGCTAATAGCAAATGGCGGCAAAGTCAAATCTTGGTGTTAATTTTGGGACATCCTTTATAATCGTTTTATATTGTTTTTAGTAGATTTAAATTGGGCCATAATTTTCATATATAAATATAATTATTTTACAGATTTGTATCGAAAATGGCATCAGATCGAGAGTGCTAGTACTTGCGTTGTCGCAACTGATAGCCACTTTGCCAGCGTTCGGTCTCTTGTTGTTGTGTTCGACCGTCAGGGCCATGATTACCTTGCCATCTCCTTTATTTCTTTGCAAATATTTATTTTATGTACCCATATAATTTTGTAAATGTCAGATTGTGTGGGTCCGATTTACGCTAGAAATGGAAATATTTATTAATATTCAGCGGAAAGTGGAACTGAAAATATTAAAAGAGCGGTGTTTCTTACACAAGGTTCTCATGTTTCCTTTTTACATATTGAAATAAAACTAAAAAAATATGTAAAATGACCTGTTTTTAGAATATATTTTCTAGCTCATAGTGTGGGAATAACACCTAATTTTTTTTAATATTTATTAAGTAGTATTCTTTAGCAGATAGTTTAATCTTTTGGGACATCGAAATTTGTAAAAATGTTTTTTTTTTTTTTAGATTTAACAGAGATAACGCAACACGGATAGCTAATAACAAAAATAAATTGTAGCTCGATTGTAGCAGAATTCGAACCCACGTTCCAGTCCTGCTACTATCAAATTTTAATACGTTTTTAAAATAATTTTCATATCTTAAATGTGACACTTTTAAATAAATCAAAAGCAAGTGAAATAAGAGACCATCATGACGAAGTTTCTAAATGTAAACGCGATTGGTTGTGGGTTCAATTCCCGCTCGAGGTATGAGTTTCGCCACTTAACACGGGCTGAAATTGACGAACAGAAAATCTAGATACTCGTATCTCGTACTCTCTGGCTATGCTAAGTTGCAATGGCGAAACGTCCATATAACACGATTTCCATCAGCTTACCTTTGATTAATTACAATAAATTAGTAGTGGTTTTACTAGCAAATTGAGGTCAACCAAAATAAATAATGAAATACCAAAATGAGGTCGAAAAGATTGCAAAAAACAAGCTCAACGAAATCTTTAAATCCTTATACTGTATCCCATACTGTATACTATATCCGGTTTTCCTCTATGTTACGGCTTACTTACATAAAATTCAGCCCTTGCCACTGTTAATACATTCGCGATCGCTGACGTGAATTCACGTCATTTCCAATTATTATATTATATTTTCAACATTGATATTTCAAAACAAAAAAAACGATACAAGTTTGCGGCAACCAGCTTCATAATTTCATTACATTTGCCGTACTCAGAATTAGAAACAGAAAAATATCTGGGCGCGAATGTGTTAAGTAGTAAACAAAATAAGTATTTCTTATACTAAAAAAAATCTTTTCCCCAGCTGAAATGTGGTTCGGTATCGTCTTCGCCATTCTCGTGGAAATAGTGCCACTTGCCGTCCGTTCTACCACCGTCGGAGTGTTCCTCTTCGTGATGAACAATGTTGGCGGCAACCTGCCTATATTAGTCGACCCCGTGTCCAAAGCAATCGGGTATAGAGAGGCGATTATGATATTCTATGCTGGATTTTATGGGATTAGTAAGTATTTGAGGCATATTTTTTAAGTAAATTTTGATTTGCATATGTATAGTAAGATAAAACGTGGCGTTAAGTTACGCCAATCAAAACATCTTGATTGGGTGAGCGGAGAAAGGAATGCTTTGAAGTTCTCTTAGATAATACTTGCTTTATTCTAAAAAGGCGTGAAGCAGCAAATTATCTGGAATAATATTCTTTGCAAAGAAGTTTTTTACCATCAAAAGATATCTATAAATACACAATAAATATTACGCCTGTCGTGGCGCAGAAGCACAAGCGTGCGACTGTAAACGCGACAGGTTGGGAGTTCGATTCCAACTCCAAGAAATAGATGTTTTTATTTCCTGGGCTTGGTAACAAGGCAAAAGCGCGGCATTGAGTTCCGCCACTCAGCACGCAATGCCTCAATTCGGCGGAAAGTGAGGAACGAAGTGTCTTAACAATAGGTTCCCTCTGCCTACCCTGCTATACAGCGTGAAACTATGTGTATATGTATGTACTTATATATTAAAAACTAAATTTTTATCACAACAGGTAGTATATTATTCTTCCTAACAATGTTCTTAATGGATGGCCCAGTGGAAAGCAAGGAGGACAAGGAAGAAAGCGACAGACGCAGCGGCTTAGACAATAAAGCGTATTCACACGATGAGGTTACAAGAAATAGAATAGATAATATTAGATTATAAATATAATAATTATTAAATTTTGACAAAAAGGGTATCGATTTCTAATAACATGGTATAAAAATACAATTATTACGAATAACTCAAAAACTAATGGTATGATCTTAACTAAATGTAAATGGGACCATATCAGAAGCAAGCTATTATGTAAAAAAAGAATCATGAAAATTGATTTATAAGAATTAAGTTTTTTTTAAGTCGGTTACAATCGATTTTGTTTCAGCAAATAGTCATGATATGATCAATTCAAATATTGTGTGTACTTTTTAATCGATATCTCGATACTCTTATTCGATTTGTATAAATATATATTTTTTATCTTGCCCTTTAAAACCAAAATGTTACGTCTCCTTTTTTTATAAACGTTGGTATTTTTTATCTGTTTCGCCTTATGACTAGCTTTTTTAATAGGTTAAGTCGTGATTTAAACTATATTTATACCGCCTTTTGACAGTTATTGTTTTAAATTTCGTTTCGTATTTTTCTTTTTTTACGATCTGATTATTTGTCGAACTTTTATTTTTAAGATTCCTTTCATAATTACTAGACTTACATTGATTAAGCTCTCTTATTTCATAAAAAAAGTGCTCCATTTAAAAAAAATGAAATAGATTAAAATTCGCATAAGGTTATTAATATTTCTTTATAAACATATATACCAAAGCCGCCGAATATTTATCATAAAAGATATATGTCGGAATGCTCAGAAATGCTTGGTTTTTTTTTTATATATATTATAAGTACTTTATCTAAAATTGAAACTGGCTGATTTTTTATGATAATAACAATATTAAAAGAAAAAAAAGCTATAAAATTGACAATTGCATATTTAATCTATTGCCTTTTTTACCCGACTGTCAGAATAGAGTTATAGAATGTTATTCGCAAGTATCATGTATGTTTGTAATATTCTTTATTACTCCATATCTTCCAAACCCCTGCACCGATTTATATAATTAAGGTGACGTTAGATAGGTATTGATACTCCAAGTGTTCTTAGATATATGACGTCACTCTTAATTCAATATGGCGCCCTCTAGAGGCAACAAAAAATCGTTGATGGGTACCGTGTGAGTCAAATGAAAGTACTTAATTAGCACATTTCAAATATATAACACATAACTAGCTTTTATAGCTTACTTTATTTGTATTTGCTTCCTAAATTTGAAGAATTAGTTCAGTCGGGTTTTTTGTTTTTTATAATTATATGTTCACATATTTATTGAAAAAGACTAAAGTCATACATTTTACAGCCAGTTTCAATATAAAATAAAATCTACTGTTAAAACCGTTCCTTTGTATAGTAATAAATAAGATAATTGTTTTAATTTAATTAGAATTAAGTTTTTAGTTATTTATTTTATGTTATTTTAATATTATAAGCCGTTTCTTTTTCTTTTAACCTCAAGCCTGGCAATAATAAAGATGCGTCACTCGTCAGTCATCATCAAAAGCAGTTAATTGTGATAATGTAATCTGTAAATAATTAAATTGTAAATAAAACGAATTGTTAATTATTATGTTTTTTTTATTTTTAAAAATGAAAAATACTTAAATAAAAATACTAAACTTTTTACATTTCCTAGAGTGGGAATCGAACCCACAACCTGTCGCGTTTACAGTCACACACTTGTGCTCTGCTCCACGACTGGCGTTAGTACAAGTCATTATCAGTTAAAATAATATTCGAATAACATAAGACGGTCAGAAATAACGTCAAATATTACAAAAGTAACATTCTGGCAACACTGCAATACAGATATCAACAAAGGAAAATAAAACCACAGAGTAAATATGTCATTTCCTGTATTTCTAACATATTAGACTTTTATACACTACGTCATTATTTACATGAGCATTCGCTTCACAATATTAATAAAATTAAAATAATTTTTCTCTCTTAATTTATAATATTTTTACAATTTCATAACTACTATTTATTATTAGGCAAAGTGAAGTCACTTCGAAGCTAAAAAAATCGTATATTAATATACCCAATTTATACTGCTTTGGAGTTTTTTTGCATAATCTGTGTTTTAAAAAAAACAATTATTTTTTTATTCATTTTTTAGACGTCAAATCATTTTGACATTGACGTTTGACGTTTATAAAACGAATGCAACTCCTTATTTTGACTTTCGACTATATACTGTTTGAAGTTATTAGAAAAATGTACAAAATTACGAAACTATGTGTGACCAACGTACAGAAATACGTCACTTAGATTATGTCAGTTATCAAAACCTATATAATATGCTGTTCTGGTAGGAAAAATATATTTTTTTTATTTGTCTTTAAATAATCAACTTTTTTTTAATAATAATAATAATTATTAACTATTTTTACACATAATGTATTGATTGTTATACTAATTTCACGTTTTCAACCAATATTGCACTCATAACTGAAATTAAATTTTGCTGCAAACAAAAATCGACTATGACCCCTTAACACAAAGCTCATTTTCGTGTTTCTATATGGCTATTGGCACAAATCACCCACTACACATTGTCTCTCTCTAATGTACGGCGTATGAGAGAGACAGACTGACCTAACAAAAGAAATTAACAGCCAATAGGAATTCATTATATTAATTAACTTCGATCAGTCAAGCTAAAGTTATATTCTAATAAATTCTAGAATATTCCACCTACAATTTACAAAGGTTACATATTTGTACAAATAGTTATTGCAAATGAAAATATATAGTTCGTTTTTAGGTTTATTGTACCGAAAAGTCGTTTTTTACAACAGTACCAAAAAGTCAGGCACATTAGGACGGCGAGGCCGCGTAACGTTAACGTACTCAGAAAGCGTTACTAACCTAGATTTTTACGACAAATACAAGAAAAAGGGCTAAAAAATTGGAAATTTTAGACAAAATTAGTCCAATAATCATTGGCATTAGACTAAGAATTGATATTAATATAACCTGTTAACGGGTTATGACGAAATATTTCGTCATACATAAAAGCGCACTGCAATTGACATGACGACATTTTTCGTCATGGAAACTAATCGTAATATATTGAACGCATTACGTTCTACGTTGTTGTTATCTATTAAATCTTAGAACGGTTATATATATATACCATCATAATGACGATGCGAGAGGTTTCATGTTCTTGCAATCTGTAGTAAAGTTAGTTCCCCGTTAACAGGTTAAATTTGAAAACTTCCAAAAAATAGCCAAATACGAACAAAAAACAGCCGATGGTAACAAAATCAATCACAACTCCACCCACATCATGACTCCCTGGTACATTTTAACACTTAATAAGCCACATTATTAGAACATAAGTTACTATTCAAATTGACACCTAAAGACATACTTTCTTGTACAGAGTTCCAAGTACTAACTAACTGCACATCACAGATTATAGATAAATATATGATGATGTGATATCAGGTGGCGTATATTATTGTACTTTGAATAGAAACCATACTGTTATGTAAAATAGATCAATATTATACTGACACAAACCAAATTCTGACGGCTCCAGTTTTAATTATCATCATTTTGATACTGATAATCATTATCGAACTACAAATACTAATCACCAACAAGTACTGTAGAATCGTCCCTGTTGATTCGGCCTGATATATAATTAGTTCTCATATTTACTGGCTCTAAATAAATAAATAATAATTAATATTACGCACATCACATGGAATTTACGTTATTTCCTCGTATATATAAAAAAATATAAAGTGAACTGTACCTAATCTAAACGGTCTGGCCGGAGCTTAACACCGCACCATCGAGTCACCAAAAGACACTGCACATTTATAATAAAAAAATAAACAATTACAATATTTACTATCGCCCTCTTCTTGACTAAATTTAGTGTTAACACATTCGCGACCGTTCAATTATGAGTTCCGACAAATGTAATAAGATTCTGAAGCTGGTTGCCGAAAACTTGTATCGTCAAGAAATATAAGCTTTAAATCATCAATATTGAAAATATAATATAATAACCTGAAATGACGTGAATTCACGTCATCACTAACAGTCAGAATTTTCAATGACGTGAAATCACGTCAACGATCGCGAGAATGTGTTAAAAAATTATGGAACACTTTATATTTTTTTTTGTATTCTATATTTAATGGATACAGAATAATCAAGAATCTTTCTACACATACTTCTCTTACATACGTTTATAGTCCGAGAGGCGATTGTAAAAGTATGTTCATTATAATAAATATGCAACAGCTTATTCTACGCGTCTTACAATAATCCGGGGCATATTTTATTATTGCTTGGTACTTAGGCAGTGAACGTCAACCGCATATCGGGCCGAAAATGATAGTTAAAATTTTAATATGTAGATGGGAATTTTATTTATAATTTTGATGTAGTTCTGTTATCTGTGGTTATGTAAGAAGGAATGATACAAGATATTTATGTTGTGAAAAAAAAACTAAATAATTATTATTTTTTTAAATTATGTAGTCACCAAAGTATAGTATAGGTATGGGCAAAAAATATCGATATATTAAAAAAATCATATTTATTTAGTAAATAATCGATATACATTATCGATATTCGTTTTTTTTTTAATTAATAACCAATTCAAACTATGTCAGAACTTAATAATCCTTGTTTTATAACGTTCAAATATTTAGTTTTCACAATTGAAGCAAAAATAATAAATAATGGATATCTAAAAATGTCAACACAATATACATTAATATATTTTATCCTTCTCTATACCAACAAAAAAAACGCATAGTGGGGAACGGAGTGTCTTAACACTAGGTTCCCTCTGCCTACCCTGCTATATGCGGGATACAGCGTGAAGCTATGTATGTATATATATGTATGTACAAAACGCATATTAGACTTGCTACAATTACTATATAACGTTTTTCCCCATTAAAAAAAAAGTCCACCATATTTTAGTGACCCCACACAACATAATCAACATTCTCATATAACCACAGACAACATAACGACACAGAATCAACATAACGCATAAAGGCGGCCCACGGGCTCATAGCGCGGGTCACGTGGGCGGCGCGCTCGACACCACCACCACCGGCTTCACTATTGTAGTACTAACGTATTGGGTTACGCCTTTCACCATTTGCGTTTCCACCATCTGTGGAATATACATATAGATATAGTTAAATTTTTAATTAAATAAAGAAAATCGACTTGAAATGCACTAAATAGTAAAATTATTTGTTTAATCCTATTTAAATTTAAATGAGACATGAGAAATACAATTATTATTATTTTTTAGCTTCACGCTGTATCCCGCATATAGCAGGGGAACCTGAGTACCTAGTGGTAAGACACTCCGTTTCCACCGAATAGAGGCATTGCGTGCTAAGTAGCGGAACTCAACGCCGCGCTTTGCCTTGTTACCAAACCCAGGAAATGAAAAATTCCATTTCCTGGAGTGGGAATCGAACCCACAATAACTAACTATCATATATTAATAACAAAAAAGTCATTAGAATTGGTTCACTCAGTAAAAAGTTGTATTATCATATTAGGTAACACATTAAAAAAATAATTAAGAAAATTCTTCTTTAAAGTCGATTAATAAATAAAAGGTCATGACTGTAAATCAGAGTGGTTGTGGGTTCGATTCCTACTCTAGAGAATGGTTATATTTAAATTATTATATTTTGAATGATTATATTTTCATTTCTTCGCATAGAGTGGCGTAAACTTCCGTCACTCAACGCACAATGTTCAAATTACTGACCTTATGCGTAAGTGTGTGCGTTTGCAGTAAATGCGCGGCGGGCTGAGACACCACTAGCGGAGTTAAACCGCTCACCACCACGCTGCCTTCTGAAACAATATTATAATTAGCAAATATTTCTTGTGACGCGTTAACAACGCGTTGTCTTTAGCAATGTATATCACTTTATACACATGTGAATTTATTTTATTAATTTAATACACTTTTTATGCATTATTTAAAAAAAAATTATCAATCTAAACTCCTTCGCTATATAAACTATAAGTGTGTCAAGTTTCATGCTCCTCCGTTTGCTCAATTTTTGTAAAAAGGGGTACAAAGTTTTTGCTTCACGTATTTATATATAGATTGTCTAAGGCTACGCCTGACGCCTGTCGTGGCGCAGAGGCACAAGCGTGCGACTGTAAACGCGACAGGTTGTGGGTTCGATTCCCACTCCAGGAAATGAAAATTTTAAACAATATTTAGTATTTTCATTTCCTCGCTCTCATAACAAGACAAAACGCGGCGTTAAGTTCCGGCACTCAGCACAAAATGCCTCAATTCGGCGGAAAGCGGTGAACGAATTTGTTGAAAGAGAACGGAGTGTCTTAAGACTAGGTTCTCAGGTTCCCTTGTCTACCTTGCTATGTGCGGGATACAGCGTGAAGCTATGCAAAATGAAACAAGAAGCCGTCATGGCGCAGTGAAACACCGACTGTTAATGCGAGTGGTTGTAAGTTCGATTCTCATGCGGTGTAAGATTATATTTAAATTATTTTCATTTCTCTTGTTTTCATCTTTGATTTTCACAATATTTAAATTTTTTTTTTTTTTTTTTATGGATACCGGTTGGCAAACGAGCAGAAGGACCGCCTGATGGTAAGTGGTTACCTTCGCCCATGAACATCTACAACACAAGAGATGTACTAGATGCGTTGCCAACCTAGAGGATACAGATGGAAAGGGAGGATAATGTAGTAGTCCGCTATCGGAACCACCACATTTTGGGGAAAGGATGGGTGGGAAAGGGGAAAACCTGGCTTACATGCCATCGAACCGGAACACATCATAAGATATTTGGCGGTTCGTCTTTGACATGATAGTGGTCGCGAGCCAGACGGAGGATGAACCTTTATTATAAAATGAAATGTTAACCGAATACAAAAGTCGGGTTTTCAAAAATGTATTTCCTGTATTCTAGTAAAGACAAGTTACACTATGAAAATATATCTTATCGGATCCAACACGTGTAGAATTTTTTAAGCAAAAAAGATGGCAAAAATTGGGTCAAAAGTATTGTATTTTCTTTGATAGATAGATAAATAACTACTTGTATAATAGAAGCAAATTTTAATAAATAAAAAATAAAATATACCTGTAGAAGCAGGTGGAGGTGTCACGATACCATTCTCCTTTGACATTTTATTGCTATCTGTTGTGATACCTGGAAGAAATAAAAAAAAAAATATATTTTGATAAAGTTAAATATTTTAATATTTAAGTTGTTAGCATCACTTTTTAAATGCAATTGGTTCTAGGTTCGATTTCTACTTTGATGAATGTTAATATACATCATGTTATATACTACATACATATATCCCGCACATAGCAGGGTAGGCAGACGTAACCAGAAAAGCCACTGTTAAGACACTCCGTTCTCCACTTTCCACCGAATAGAGACATTGCGTGCTGAAAGGCGGAACTCAACGCCGCGCTCTGCCTTGTTACAAGAACGAGGACATGAAAATACTAAATATTATTAAATATTTTCAATTCCCGGAGTGGGAATCGAACCCACAGCCGCGTTTAGTCACACGTTTGTGCTTAAAAAATATTACTACAAAATGACTGAATATAAAATAACTTACCATTAGTGTGTATGGAGGGTGCTTGTAACACTCGCAGTCCGCTAGTAGAGAGCAGCTGTAACGCCGCCGGACTCACCACCAGACCACCACTGCTTACCACCTGGACACAAATATTATGATAATATGGTCAAATAACGCCTGTCGTGGCGCAGAGGCACAAGCGTGCGACTGTAAACGCGACAGGTTGTGGGTTCGATTGCCACTCCAGGAAATGGAATTTTTCATTTTCATGGGTTTGGTAACAAGGCAAAGCCCGGCGTTGAGTTCCGCCCCTCAGCGCGCAATGCCTCGATTTGGCGGAAAGTGGGAAACGTATTTGTTGAAAGAGAACGAAGTGTTTTAACACTAGGTTCTCGGATTCCCTCTGCCTACCCCGCTATATGCAGGATACAGCGAGAAGTTAAAAAAAAAAAGAAAAAACAAGGTGGTCAAATTAAAAAAAAAAGCTCAACTTCCAGGTATAACAGAAATTAATTGTTAAATTTATTAGTAGAATATTAAAATAATAGATGATTTTCTTTATCGTTTTATTTATATGTGTACTTTTTGTTACGTACTAACTACTGAACTTTATCGATTTTGAATTTTTTTTTTTTTTTTTTATGGATAACTGATGGCAAACGAGCAGAAGGACCACCTGATGGTAAGTGGTTACCTTCGCCCATGTACCTCTATAACACCAGAGATGTTGTAGATGCGTTGCCAACCTAGAGGATATAGATGGAAGAGGAGGACAATGTAGTAGTCCGCTATCGGAACCACCACATTTTGGGGAAAGGATGGGTGGGAAAGGGGAAAACCTGGCTTACATGCCATCGAACCGGAACACATCATAAGATATTTGGCGGTTCGTCTTTGACATGATAGTGGTCGCGAGCCAGACGGAGGACGAACCTCCTACCACCAAACAAAATTTAAAAAAGTTATTTGAAAAACATAAAAACAGATACAATATAAATTAAAAAATGCGCAAAGTATGTAATTTAGACTTATTTTAGTTATATATATTTCAACATTTACAATTATCTATATATAAATACGTGAAGCAAAAACTTTGTATCCCTTTTTACGAAAATTACGCGAACGGAGGAGCATGAAATTTGGTACACTTATAGTTTATATAGAGAAGGAGTGCAGAATGATAATATTTCTTTAAAAATAATGCATAAAAAGTATATTAATATGAAAAGTATATTAGTATGACAATTCATGTTTATACAAAGTGACATATACTTTGCTTAAGACAACGCGTTGTTAACGCTTCAACGGGGATATTTGTTAATGTTATTAGTTGTTTAACAATCTTATTTCTTTTTAGACTATATCTATTTATACATACATAGTATATTTTTAGATAAATAATTTTTTTATTTAACTTATTTTTTAAATAAAAGTAATTTAAATTTCGGAACAACTGTTTATTTTACATACGAAATGATATTAACTACAAAATTTAAAATCACGTACGAAGTATAAAAATATAAAAGGGTAGACAAAGGGAACCTAGTATTAAGACACTCCGTTCCCCACTTTGCATCGAATTGAGGCATTGCGTGCTGAGTGGCGGAACTCAACGCTGCCTTGTTATCAAACCGAGGAAATGAGTGTGGGAATCGAACCTATGCAAATAATATAGCAGGAAGTTCGGGACATATAATAAATAACATACTTACTTGGGATAAGGGAAGGTGTATTTGAGCAGGATGTACTAAATTATTCAATGTATTGACGCCATTTTCTTGACCGTTCTGGAAAATAAACGTTGAAAATTAAATTATAAAACATAAAAAGTATATGACATATTATTTACAAGGCCATCGTAACACAGTGGGATAGTGTCTGACTATAAAAGCGATTGGTTGTGGGTCTGGATTCCGCTTTGAGGAATAATTATATTATCTTTCAACAGAAGTGCCTTCGAGTTTATGCAAGATCACATTTTTATGTTCATTAACGATTACAAACTGCTTGTAAAAGCCTATTTGAATAAAGAATTTATATTATTTTACTCTATTAATAAAACAATTCTTAATGCCTACTATATTTTTAAAAATTGCATGTGGAAATCGACTTTATCAATGTATTTGTTCTTACGAATATAATTTTTAGCATTCCATTCCAGTGAGTTGCGACCAAGTATAGGCTAAGAGGCACTCTTATAATGCTCACTTTGGACTAATAAAACATTTTTTTTAACTTCACGCTGTATCCCGCATATAGCCGGTTAGGGCAGAGGGAACCAGAGAATTTAGTGTTAAGACACTCCATTCTTTCTTTCAACATTTCCATTCCCCACTTTCCTCCAAATTGAGGCATTGCGTGTTGAGTGGCGGAACTCAACGCAGCTCTTTGCCTTGTTAAATTTAAAAATAAAATGTAAATATTGATTAAATATATAAATAATCACCTGTGCAGTTGGTTCCGCTGGTGCAATAGTTGTAAGGGTTAACGTGTTATGCCTTGTGCCATATGACGTCCGCACGACCTGGGTACAAAGATGGCAAAATAAATATAAAAAAAAAAACAATATCACGCTGTATCCCACATTACAAGGGAGATACAGAGAATCCAATGCTAAGATACTTCGTTTTCTTTCCGCTTGCTCGAGGCATTGCGTGTTGAGTGGAGGACCAGAGTGAAAAAATGAAAACAAGAACAAATATATATTTTTTTATGTATAACGGATGGCAAGCGAGCAGAAGGGCCACCTGATTGTAAGTGGTTACCTTCGCCCATGAACATCTACAACACCAGAGATGTAGATGCGTTGTCGATCTAGAGGATACAGATGGAAGGGGGTGACAATGTAGTAGTCCGCTATTAGAACCACCACATTTTGGGGAAAGGATGGGTGGGAAAGGGGAAAACCTGGCTTACATGCCATTAAACCGGAACACATCATTAGATATTTTGCGGTTCATCTTTGACATGATAGGGGTTGCGAGCCAGGCGGAGGACGAACCTCCTACCACCTAAGTACTGGGATACCCGCCTCTTATAAAGAATAAAAAAACCCGACTGCATAAAGAAATTGAATTGAAAAGAATATGTGGGGCACATATAAGAAACCTTGTTTTTAGGATGCAAATACAAATAAAGTAGGCAATAAAATGTAATTATGTGTTATATATTTAAAATGTGCTAATTAAGCCCTTTCATTTGATACCCCACAAGGTACCCATCAACGATTTTTTTGTTTTTATTCATGACGTAATTACCTCTAGAGGTCGCCATATTGAATTAAGAATAACGTCACATATCTAAGAACACTTAAGAGTATCAATACCTATCTAATGTCACCTTAATTATATAAATCTGTCCAGGAGTTTGGAAGATATGAGGTAATAACGAATATTACAAACATACATGATATGCGCGAAAAACATGACCCTCCTCTGACATTCGGGTAATAAATTTAAATATAAATACATTCCTCCAAGTGGTAATTGAACCCACAAAGGCTAAAATGATTATAGATATTTGTAATCTAAAAACGAATTAAAAATCGATTCTTTATTTATAAAACAGTCCACATCAATGTCATCACTTATAAAATTGTAACATAAAAATACAAATTTAAAAAAAAAAAACAGTCATTGAGTTTTAATTTAAAAATAGAATTGTCAATATCGTAACTACATATTTTTATAAGAACCTCATTTCTTAAAATATTCATATATATTAAAAACAAATAAACAACTTTGACGTTGACATCAGCTTTTGGCAATTAAACAATGAGTATGACGTCATAAACAACACGTTTGACAGATAAAGAAAAGTTATTTTTTTCTGTTGACATTGACATTACTAGATGGCGGTAGTTGTTCTTTTGTGTGATTATTATATCACTTATGATTAATATTTTTTTAATATTAAAGATAACAAGAAGTAAATATCATTAAATATTACGCCTAAAAGAAAAAGAAATTGAATATACCATTAGAATAGTTTCATTAAAAAATGTTTTTTTTTTTAAGTTATTTATTATATTTAAAAAAGTGTTTTAAATATTGAAAAATGCTTTAAAATTTATGTGTATATTTTTAAGAACTTTTAATTAAACATATACATACAATTTAGGTAATGAAATAATAATTAATTTTTCTTTAGTAGTATTTTTTTTTATTTCATCTATTTTATTTATTTCTATTCTCCATTTTTTTTTTATTAAATAGTATCTTCTTATGTATTTATTTTAATAATTATAATTCTTTTGTCATTAATAATATTAAAACTAAATTTTTAAATAATTATATTTATCATTAAAAAGTTATTAATTAAAAAAAATATAAAACCTTTAACTCAAACCTTCAATCAAAATTAAAAAAAAAAACGCATATTCCCCATAATCTCCATACAAATCTGAGATTAGCCGCAGATCTAATTTCTAACGTGTTACCAGGCGCCCATACCTGCGAGGTGGTGGGCGTTATTTGTATAGGCAGCGTGCGCAGCTTGGTGCTCAGGTTGAGAGTGTGCGGGGGTGATTCCATTCTCTGTGACCGCGGCGGCGAAGAGGTAATCTGGAATTATTATTAAATATATTAATATTCATAATAAATATAAATATTTATATATTGAAAATTTTAATTATTTTCATTTCCTGAGTCTGGTAATAAGGCAAAGCGCGGCGTTTAGTTCCGCCCCTCATCACGCAATGCCTCAACCCGGCGAAAAGTGGAGAACGACAATGTTGAATAAGTGTTAAAAAATGTTTTTTTTTTTTTATAGCTTCAGGCTGTATCCCATATAAGTCAGGGTAGGCATAGAGAACTAGAGAACCTAGTGTTAAAACACTCCGTTCACTTATAATATTTCCGTTTCCTATTTTCCGCCAACTATTGTCTGCTGAGTGGCGGAAAACAAAGCCACGCTTTGCCTTGTTACCAGAGCGAGAAAATGAAAATTAAATATAAATAAATTAAATATTATTTCATTTCTTAGAGTGGGAATCGAACCCACAACCTGTCGTGTTTACATTCATAAGCTTGTTATTATATTATTATTAAATATAAATATTTATATATATTAGTGTTCCCGTTGTTAACAACACGTTGTCTAGCAACGTATATGTCACTTTATATAAATATGGATGACAAACCATGGTAGTGTGTGTAACATTTATTTATTTTATTAATTTAATATATTTTTTATGCATTATTTTAAAAAGATATTATTTATCATTGAGCACTCCTTCGCTATACAAACTATAAGTGTACCAAGTTTCATTCTCCGTTCGCGTAATTTTCGTAAAAATGGCTACAAAGTTTTTGTTTTACGTGTTAATTAATATATAGATAATATATTTATTTATAGTTATAAAAAATATTTATATTTATATATAACTATATAAAAAAATAATTATTAATGACTTACACTTAAAGGTATCCCTAAAACCTGCCCATTGACACTATCGTCCCTATCTTTATCTTCAGAAACGGCATCTGAAATATTAAATTTAATTATTAAATTTACTTTTTTTAATTAACTACATTTTTTATTAATAATTCCAACAAAAAAAAATAAATAACAAAAAAAATCACACAACACTACTATAAACAAAGACACATATATATATCTATCTCGTTCTCGCAATAAGTTTAATAAGAAGAAGTATTTATTGGAAGGAAGAACAAAAATAATTAATTTAATTCGCAATCGCGGTGCCAAATATTAAATAAACTACGATAGAAGTACCAGGCGTTCATAAATATATAGGAGCTGTCGTAATATCTTAGCAATCGTACGCAAAGCGCGGTTAAGTCACCTCTAAATGAAACGCGCTGTGTGTACTAGGCGGGTATGAATGGTGAGGAGGAGTAGTATACGAAAGTACTACAGATCGAAGTAATGACTGACTGACTTTAAATAAAATGTATTTAAGAGTTATTTATTCGTAATAATTTCATCCTTACTAATATTATAAATTCGAAAGTAACTGTCTGTCTGTCTGTCTGTTACGCTTTCACGCCTAATCCACTGAAAAGATTTTGATGTAATTCGGTATAAAGATAGAACTGAACTTGGGAAAGGACATAGGATATTTTTTATCGCGAAAAAAATTATAGAGGGGGTTGAAATAGGGGATGAAAGTTTGTATGGAAGTTCCTTATTGTCAAACATAAAATCATGTAAGATTGTTTAACTGTTTACAACTTTGACACATAAACCACTTAACCAATTTTGACAAATAGTCTAGACCTTGGGAAAGACTATAGGATACTCCTTATCATATCGCGCGATATAACCGAATTCCACGCGAGCGAAGCCGCGGGCGGAAAGCTAGTTTTATATATACTTTATATATCAATATCTGAAAATGATTTTTGATATCAATCTAAAATTCATATCTATTATGTAATCATTATAGTTAATAATTAAATCTTTGACATAAAAGAAAATCTGTTTCAAATAAAATATATTAAAAAGTTAAATGAATGAACCTCTCGTCAGATCGTAACTGAATATAAATGGGACCACATGAGGATCACTAGCTATATACAGAAGGATATACATGGGTTAAGCAGTAAAAAGTTAAACGGTAATACATAAAATAATTTAGATTTTAATAAAAAAAAAAAAGAAAAATCTTTTTTATTTAAAAAAATAGAACGGCCTAGAAACTAGAATAACAATAACTCAATAACTAACCAGAAGTACTAGCTATCATATTATAAAAGTTATATAGTAATACACACAAAATAATAAACATTTTTACAAAAAAAATAAAAATAACTCAAAAATCAATTATTACATTTTAACCAAATACACACGAAACCACAGAAGCTATCATATAACCAAATTACATCAAAATCGGTTCATTAGATAAATTATAACACAAAAAGGAAACAGATTTCTAATCAAAAATACTAACAAGTAAAATTACGAATAACTCATAAACTAATCATCAGATCTTAACCAAACTTACATGAAACCACACCAGAAGTATAATCTATCATATTACCAAAGTACATCAAAATCGGTTCACGCAATAAAAAGTTACACAACATAATATCTCACCAATACTCCTCGGTCGTACAGTACGCACGGTCACCTCCCGCCTTAGCGTTGCTAGGCGTTGTTGCGCCGCTATCTTCTCTCTCGCGAGTCGCTCCATCTCGTGTTCGCACTCGCGCTCCTTTCTACGAAGCACCTGAGAACAATGTACTAGGCTCACATACGTTGATAGGAGGTTGGCTGTTATCGTGACATTGACCGTGGGTATGATAATGTTGTTACTATCGAGTTTTGTTATAAAAATACGTAATAATAAGTGTTATATCGATTTTTTTTAGTTTCACGCTTTACAGAGGGAACCTAAGGAAGTAATGTTAAGACACTCCGTTCTATTAAGATTTTCGTTCCCCGCTATCTGCCGAATTGAGGTATGATAAGTGACGGAACTTAACGCCGCGTTTTGTCTTGTAACCAGAGCGAGGAAACGAAAATACTAAACAATAATTACACACCTACCTACACCTGTCGCGTTTATTGGAAATAGTAAAGTGGGAGTTAGATATTAAAAAAACGATAATTTATTCGAAACCTCCCATTATATAAAACAGTGAAAATAAAACTGTACGCTAAAAAATCGATTATTAATCGATTAATTTTGACATTAATAATAAGATTTTATTCAACCATAAGTTTGAGTAATAATAACATGTAAAGATATCAATCGTCCTCGGTAACTCCGTCCTAGTTTCCCAATATGCTAAAACACGGCAAAAGGGCTGGGCCGAATACATAAATAATTGCACATGGCCGTACTATACTAGCGCGTGGCAATATTAAAATAAGCTTTATATGACATATGTAAATAGAAAATAGTGACTAAAGTTTCCGCTCTCTTCGTAGCAGCTTTTCGCCTTATGTGCATTGCACAGTGAACCAAGACACTCCGTTCACCGCTTTCCGCCATAACTCGAGACATTACAATCGATTCTCTTAGTAATATAGCAAAACTTTTTTTACATAGCTTCACGCTGTATCCCGCATATAGTAGCGTAGGCAGAGGGAACCTAGTGTTAAGACACTCCGTTCCCCACTTTCCGCCGAATTGAGGCATTGCGTGCTAAATAACGGAACTCAGTGCCGCGCTTTTCCTTGTCACCAAACCCAGGAAATGAAAAATTCCGTTTCCTGGAGTGGGAATCGAACCCACAATTTTTTATTTACAGTCACCCGCCTGTCCCTCTGCGCCACGATAGGCGTTTCTGTGCCACGAAACTTTTTTTTTATTATTAATCTAGAAATAATACTAATTATAATTAAGCTTGTAAGTTGTAGGTGTCAAACCTATGACCACAGGCGAATATTAAATGCCGTCGCCTAAAATAAAATAACATATTAACTAATATTAAAAATACTTCGTAGAAAACGAAACAAAATATAATATTAGCAAAGATCTCTTACAACGTTATGATGTCCTGGTCACAATTTGCGAATTATGTAATTCGCGCGTCGATGTGACGTCTACAATATGGCGGTCGGGTTTTTTTATGCGTTGCTTATTTGAATCAATTATACCTACAGTTATTTTGTTTATTAAATTATTGAAGGTGAATTTTAAATGGAGTGTGTTTTTAGTATCAAATAAAAATTAAAATATATGATTATATTTGAAAATATTTTAAATGAAACTATAAAAAAATATCAAAAAGGACGAATTAAAGATAAATTTTATGTTATTATAAATATCTATTTTTATACTTGGAATGTTATCTTATGTTTTTTTTATTTATGACATATTAATATCTTTCTCGTTCTCCATAAATTTGTTTTTATATTACAAATAATAATAAATTATTTATAAATTCCATACTTAACATATAACGGCTACGTCAACAAAAGTTTTTTTAATGACGTTTCCTGGCACAGAATAAATAATATTGGCGTAACAATAATTTGGTTTTACTGCCATATTTTATTCGTGTTTTGTCTATTATATTTAACATTGGCAGATTATTTTGCGCCTGCTATTGCAAATTTAGAAAAAAAGACGAGAGGTGTCAAACGACACCCGGAACGACGATCATTTCGATTAATTAATGAAGGAATTGTAATAAAAAAATATTTCTTTTAAGTTATAATAACATTTTTTTATTATTAACAATATATAATGTAATATAAACTTAATCAGTAGGCTCAATATTAGTAATGAAATAACTGGCTTGCTTTCCATGAGAGAGAGCTAGACAGAGAAAGGCGGCAACTACAGCTAAAAGTGTAGTTACAACTTTTGGTCTTCATTTTTTCTGTCTGGCCCCTTTTCGAAACGCTCGATAAGGAACTTCATTTCAAAAAAAATGGTTAAATAGCCATAATATTAGAAAAAGTAATAAAATATATATAAATAATATTACCTGAATATACCGTATCGCAGACCCAAGTATGGACAAATTCGATGTTTTCTTGTCATCAGGCGTAACTGGCAGCTGTCTTTTGAGGAGTTCAAAGCACTCTTTGAGGTGAGCTCGGCGGTTCTTCTCTAACTTGTTGTGGACCTCACGGGTTCCCGCTCTGGGAGCACTACCGCTACTGCCGCTGCTGCCGTTACTGCTGACTGACGGCGGTGATGGGATTTGGGGTGGTCTGGTGGTAAAAATAAAAAAATATACTTTAAACTGGGTTGTCAAGAAAACTTAGTGATTAAGTTCGTTCCTTATAAAAAAGTGAGAAGAGTGACATAACTCTACGGTGTGCTTTGTTTAAACAGATTAGGAGAAAGGAAATAAATAGGGACTTACAGCCATTATCTTTACAGACACTTCCAGTGATGCCACAGAGGTATCAAAAAAATTTAAAAAAAAAATGAATACCCGAAAAGGTAAAAAGCATCGTAGGGCAGTGAAAATGATTGTGTATAACTGTAAACGCAATGGTTGTAGGTTCGATTCCCACTCGGAATAAATATTATATTTAAATTATTTCCATCTTCCCGTTCTAGTTAAGTCAAAACGCGATGCTTCGAATTAGGTTATAAGCGGACAACGTAAAGTCAAAGTCAAATAATTATTCAAAATCAGAAGTTACATGCTTCATTTTTTGAACGTCAAATAATTTACCACCGGTTCACTAAATTTAACGCCTCAGACCTGAGAAGAACCGGCGCAAGAACGTAGTGTCTCGACACTAGGTTCAGGAAAAAAAACCAGATCATATGGTAAACGGGTAAACAAATAATTAAATTACAAAATAGGGGTACACATAAAATTGCATTAACGATTCATAAACAAGGACTAGTGTGTCGGACATTGAATACAAATAGTAACATTCAATATCTGGAGCAAGCAGGGAGACAGGTACTGATGGCAAGGATGACTTACGATTATATAGTCAATTCTAACCTTATTACATATATTTTTAACTGACTTCGAAAATAGAGGAACATATGAACATATTGCTTAGCGGTTAGAACGCTTGGAAAGTAAACAGCATGCGCAGGTTCTAATTTCGCTAGCTTCATCATATTTTATACGTTTTAACTGATATAAAAAAAAAAAAGGTTTTTAATTTTTACTGGCTAAACGAATTTTGATGATTTTTTTATATATGATAGCTAAAGCTTCTGATATGGTCTCATTTAAAATTGGTTAAACCGGTTTTCTTTTTATGTTGAAATTTAAATTAATTATATAGATATATGTAAATAGTTTCAGTTACCATGAATATAGGTCAAATACATAGTCGTTGGTATAAAATATATTTAAATTAATGGTTATTACATATGACCTATTTTCTCGTTTACTATTCATGCTGTCCACGTTAGTTTTATGTATCTTACTACTAGAAGACATAAATATTGTAACAGTTTTGTAATTTTATCTACGATGTAACGAATATGCGTCACAAAAAAATAATCACACGTGTATAAGATGGTGAAAGAATGCATTACACAGTATGTAGTGTAACATTTATAATTTTGGGAACCTGAACCTAAAGAGGGAACCTGAGAACCTAGTGTTAAGACACTCCGTTCTCTTTCAATATTTCCTTTCCCCACTTTCCGCCGGATTGAGGCATTGCGTGCTAAATGACGAAACTCTACGCTGCGCTTTGCCTTGTTACCAAGCTCAGAAAATGAAAATATATGTTGTGTAACATTTAACATTAAAATATGTAAAAATCATTTTATTTTAGAGAAAAATAATAACCTTAAAAATTTTCACTTCTGCTGTTTGTGAATTGCATACATACACATATCTATATTTCTTTCGCACTATAATCAGTTAAATAAACAGAGAGAAGAGACTTTTTGTCTTTTAGAAACATGGCAACCGAAGATTAGATCGGAGAACCTCAATGGAAGAATACTTAGGTTTATTTTGATTCGGGTTTAAGCTGGCTTTTACAATAACCAAAATACTTTTTTATTGTGATAAAAATTTTATATATTATTTTTTTTAATCTACTTAAGTAAAGTAACTATAGCATAAAGAATAAAATAAAAATAATACCTCGCAAACTGCGAAAAAAGTATCTGTCAAAACTGTCATGAATAGTAAATAAAAGAGGGAAAAACAGATATAGGTAAGAAACGTCTGTGAATGAAGTTTCCGTTTTCGTTTCATTTGTTACTTACGAAATGTCATTACAATATCTTATTTTTTTTTAATAAAATCGTTTGGTTTTGTAACTTTTTTTTAGAATTGGCAACTTTAAGTGAATATTAATTTAATTTAAAAAATCTGTTAAACTTTTTTTTGCATATTTTTTTAATGTATGCGAGATAATAATAAGTTATATATTCTCATTTAACTTTATATTTTTTATTCAACGCATATAAACATATGCCGAAAATGCGTGCTATTGAAAACGGTATTATTAGCATTTAGAAGAAATCATGACTAACAACAGTAGTAATACAGGACATAATAATTTAATAACAAAGTTAATAAAAATATGTAATAATGAATATAAAATATGTCCACAAAGTCCATCATATAGGTAATTTGTTTTAGAAATTATATATATGGCATATATATATATATATATATATATATATATATATATATATATATATATATATATGTAGTATAAAAACAATAAGTAATAATAAAGTTAAATTACAATCACAAATAAAAAAAACAATAACTCAACCAACCACAAAAAACAACAACAAAAAAATAAAATGGCGGGAGGGCAACACGTGCTAATCATTCCCAGCTGTTCGTAGCATCGCGAGTACCAGGCCGGGGTACAATCCTCACCTGCGGGTTGTACGCGGTCCCGAATGTTCTATGAAGTCGAGGGAAGCCGCTCTAAGCGGAGGCGCTGCAGGGGCAAAGGCCGGGCACTGGCGACGTTTGGTCTCACGACACCCGTTGCGCACCGATACCCCCGACACCCCCGCGAGACGCACAGATATCGGCGACACCGGCGACACTGACACTGCGGTCACAGCAGACACCGACACCGGCGACTTGGGCTCCTCCTCTGTAAATAGAACGACATTAGTGTCTAGTGACTAACTAGTGTCGACTTGGGCTCTGTAAACAAGCTTGCATTAGTGACTAGTGTCGACACCGCGTACATCGACACTGACACTTGGGCTTTCTTTAAAGCGCGCATAAATGACACTGACATCACTAGCGACTACTGACTAACAACTAGTGTCGTTACCGGCCGTCAATTCCGTGTCAAACGCTCGTCGGTGGCTGCAATCTGTGGCGGTAAAGTACCAGGCGAGCATGCCGACCGAGGAGTTGAACGCCCCGTGGTGCGAGAGGTCGTTGCGAACGTACGATCGGCTGCTACATAACAACCGTTTTAAATTAAACCTTATATCTATTTAACTAGAGTATATTTTCCATTGGGCGTTAAATAAGGCTAGGAGTGCATTAGAAAGAGACGCAATATATGTTTTTTCATCAGCGCGACGGAGATATCGATAGGGGCGTGGTTTAGATGACGTCAACGAGTGCGAGCAGTGTTTTGAGGTTACCAGTTGCTACGCCGAAAATCAGCTGCTCACAACATAATACTAACATAACGTAATAATACGGTAAGCCTCTCTATACACAAAGATCTCATGTAGCCAACGTAAAGTTACATATGCAACGGGGTCATTGACATTTGCTAATATATGCTTAAATAATCTAGAATATAGAATTTAAACTTTAATAAAATAAAATGATAAAATTTCAAATAAAATGCACCAAAAAATAAAATATTACGAATAACTCAAAAACTACGCGTCAGATCTTAGCTAAATTTAGATGGAATCACATTATAAGCACTAGATATCATATAAAAAAAGAATTGTCAAAATTAGTTCACCCAGTAAAAAGTTATACAGTTTCACACATAAAACAAAATACCTTTTTTTCAGTCGGTTAAAAAACATATTAGCAACTTATTCTAATTATGAGTCATAACGAAAATTAATATTACAATATTTATTATTTCAATAAATGTAGGCTGAATGCGTGTATACTTTGAGCAAAACAGACAAAATCATTCGCCGCTCATAACCAACATGGCGGCCGTTCACCATTCAATTACGTCAGTGACAGGAAAAAAGCGCAAAAACAATATAATCAAATTAATTCACTAAACGAATAATGGCTCCGCTGTGCGCCTGTAACCTTAATCATCTTAAATATGAGTTATTTGTTATATATCATTCTAAATTTTGTATTTAAATGTAAAAATGTCGTGGCACAAGTGTGTGACTAAACGCGACAGGTTCGATTCTCACGACAAGCAATGGAAATATTAAATAATATTTAGTACTTTCATTTCCTTGCTCTGGAAATCACGGCGTTGAGTTCCACTCAGCACGCAATGCTTCAATTCGGTGGAAAATGGGTCAAAGTCAAATAATTTTATTTAAAATAAGAAGTTACAGGCTTCATTTTTGGACGTCAATAATTTACCACCCATTGTTCACTAAATTTAATGCCCCAGACCTGAGAAGAACCGGCGCAAGAGACTCAGCGGGAGTTTTTTTTTATTCGGGATCGAAAATGTTAAAAGAGAACGGCACTAGGTTTTCTGGTTCCCTCTGTTGTGTGCGGAATACAGCGTGAAGCTAAAACTCCGTTCTCTTAGGATTTCCGTTCCCCACTTTCCTCCGAATTGAGGAATTGCGGTAATTGTATCTATGGCTAAATTATCTTCGTTATTTTTTTTAATGTGACAAAATAATCTAGACAATTCTACAACTTTCTCCTTTTTCCGCCTGTAACCATAATCATGTCACGAGCTCGCACGAGTTTGCCCACATCAAATTAATATTTAATTATTTAAGCAAGGCAAGGCAAGGCTTATATTTAGTAGGTATTTATATAATATTAGTATACAATTAAATAAAAAAATACATATATTTTATAATCTTATTTATGGCTGCTCATCATCGTAATTTTCTGGATAAAGTTAAATAATCTAGAAAATTCTGTAACTTTCTCTACTTTCCGCCATTTTGAGGTTGTCTGTTAACTGCACTTAACAGTGTACGAGTACTATAGCAAAATTAAATATATTTCTCGAAGATGGATATGGATACTTACAACTTACAACTTACTATGCCATAATGACACACATAATAATAATAAAATATTTAATTTCAATATACAATATAATTACTTCCACTGCGAATCGAACCTCATAACCATTTACGTTAACAGTCAGGCCCTAGCCCACTGCGCTACGATAACCTCATATTCAAATTATATTCATTACCTCGCTCTACCCCTTTAGTGGAGCAAAGCGCGGCGCTAAGTTCCGCCACTCAACATACATTTTTTGTAATTCAAATGGGAAACGGAGAACGGAGTGTCTTTACACTATGTTCTTTTTTTCTACCCTGCTATGCGGGATAAAAGATTGAAGCTGAATAAATATTTAATTTCAGCTTTTCCTGGATATTTAATCTGTCTTAGTACAGCTTCAGAACGAGTTTCACAGATATAATAACTCAATAACTGCATTCGCCTCTTTAATGTTTGAAGCCAGTCTGAAATAACTTTGCAGACATGCATACTACACAAAGAGGTAGGTAATCTTACTAATATTATAAATTTAACTTTGTGAGGATGAATATTTAATGATTTATACGTATTTTTACATTAGAAAAAAATTCTCGATACAAAGTGACTATGTGTTCATACTCCTGGCATACTCAAAGACATTAATAAAGAATAATAATAATTTACGAAAAAACCATTGAATGGATTCAGATTTACGAGATTCTCAGTAATATACACAACACGCGATGTAAATCCGTACGGATAGAAAAGAACGGAGTGTCTTAACACTAGGTTCTCTGTCTACTCTGGTATACAGGAAGCAGAGTGAATATGATCATTAAATTAAAAAAAAAAGAAAATCGACTACAATTATAAATCTATATATAAATACGTGAAGCAAAAGCTTTGTACCCCTTTTTACGAAAATTACGCAGCAGAGAAGTGTGTAATTTGGCACACTTATAGTTTATATAGAGAAGTAGTGCAGAAAGATATTTTTTTTTAAATAATGCATAAAAGGTATATTAAATTAATACAATAAGTGTTACACACACTATCATGGTTTGACATCCATGTTTATATAAAGTGACATACATACATTTGCTAAAGGCAACGCGTTATTAACGCGTCAACGGGGACACCAGTATAACTAAATTATAATTCGTCGGATATGAACAAAATTTAAATGGGACCAAATCTAGCAAAAATTATACAGTAATACAAAAAAAATACAGTCGAATATAGACCGTCCTTTTTTGAAATCGGTGTAATAACGTGTCCTCTTTCACTTGGAACTTCTTGAACAGTTTATGTCAATATGATAAATATTGAGAGGCTCACGCCTTGACCTACATGAAGAACTAATATGACGCATAATATGCTACGGTTTGCAGTGCTAGGTCGCAATTACAACACTATATTGCTTATTTATTAATGTAAAAAGCGGGGAACGGAGTGTCTTAACACTGGGTTCCCTCTGCCTACCCTGCTATATGCGGGATACAGCGTGAAGCTATGTATGTATGTATAAATATAAAATGCAATAAAACGTTGAATTATTACGAATAACCCAAAAACTACTAGTTAAATTCTAGAAATACTAGTTATCATATACAAAAAAAAATGGGAAACATAATTTAATAGTAATAGTTTATCTAATATTAATGTCTTTTTAGCTTCACGTTGTATCCCGCATATAACAGGATAGGCAGAGGGAACCTGAGAACTTAAGTGTTAAGACACTCCGTTCTCATAAGATTTCCGTTCCCCACTTTCCGCCGAATTGAGGCATTGCGTGCTGAGTGGCGGAACTCAACGCCGAGCTTTGCCTTGTTAGCAGAGCGAGGAAATGAAAATACTAAATATTATCTAATATGAAAGGAAATCAAAGATCTTATACCCTGCTATATGTTTCCCGCATATAGCAGGGTAGGCAGAAGGAACCTAATGTTAAGATACTCTGTTCCCCACTTTCCGCCGAAAAACTCCATTTCCTATAGTGGGAATCGAACCCACAACCTGTCGCATTTACAGTCGCACGCTTACATTACATAACAAGAATTGGTAAACGAAAAAAAACTATCTCATAATCATAGCTATGTGATAACGTGATAAAAGCTAAATAATGAAGACATTAGTTAGTTATTACGATCGTTAGATAAGCTAAGTAGTATCGTGTTTGACAAGTATTTAATTCACATATATTTTTGTATGTTTAAGGATTTCCTATATTTTTAGTTATAAATTATAAAATATACAAAAATAAAAAGCCTCTCGTGGCGCAGAGGCACAAGCGTGCGACTGTAAACGCGACAGGTTGTGGGTTCGATTCCTACTTCAGAAAAAGAATTTTATTACTTTTTGGGTTTGGTAACAAGGTAAAGCGCGGCGTTGAGCTCCGCCACTCAGTACACAATGCTACAATTCGGCGGAAAGCGGGATTGGATGGTCTTAGCACTAGGTTCCCTCTGCCTACCCTGCTATATGCGGGATACAGCGTGAAGCTATGTATGTATGTAGTTATAAATTATATGATTTAAAAATTATTTGATGCTTAATTTCAAATATTAATACTATATTATGTTTCTGCTAGCCGTTAATACTGTTATCAATAACTTTGTACCCCTTTTTACGAGAATTACGTGGACACAGGTGCATGAAACTTGGCACACTTATAGTTTATATAGCTAAGGAGTGCAGAATGAATATATATTTTAATACTAATGCATAAAAAATATATAAAATTAATAAAATAAATGTTACACACACTACCATGTGTTCGAGATTCATGTATATATAGGGTGTCCCAAAATTAACGCAAGATTTGAATTAAATAGAAAATGCCATTTTAGTCTTTTAATAGCGAATGAATAATGAATATAATAGCAAATGGCGGCAAAGTCAAATCTTGCGTTAATTTTGGGACACCTTTATAAAGCGACATATGAATATATTTCTAAAGACAACGCGTTGTTAACGTCACCGAGGCCACTAGTTTAACAAAATCTTCCATTTCCAATATAGTACAAATAAAAGTAGTATTATAATATATGTAAATCGGAGTGCGCAAGCGCTAGAATACGTTACCCTCCACCTAGAATAGGCGAATCAAAAAGTCAAAATATAAACGTTTATACAGTGGAATTGTGTTTGAGATGCATATTGATTACTGACTACCATTAAGCTTTTGTCTTCAATGTTTTTCTTTTGAATAATAAACTGTTTACAGAATATTTTTTAAATAAAAGTGAAAAAAAGGGAAGAAAGTGGGGAACGGAGTGTCTTAACATTATGTTAGGTTCTAAGGTTCCTTCTGCTTACCTTGCTATATGCGATATACAGCGTTAAGCTAGAAAAAAAAATTAAAGAGCGAGAACCTAGTGTTAAGACACTCCGTTCTCCACTTTCCACTCAAAATCGAGTAATTGCGTGTTAAATAGAGAAACTTAACGTGAAATTTTGTCTTAACGTGAAAAACGCTTGCGTTACTATGTGACTGACAGACAACGTACACGCGTAACTACTGCACATAGAAAGATATAATTTAACATGTAGACTCCTTGGGGAGTTTAGGATAATATTACGAGAAGGATTTCTCTAAAAAATCTAACAAAAACTGAAAAAAAAAGATCTTTAACTAAAGTTTCATAGTTTACGCAAACGAAGTCACAGGATACAGCTAGTAATACTTGTAAATATTTATAACACAAACATTTACTCAATGGCAACTCCAAGTCTTTCCCTTTCTAAGAACAATTTATACACTTATTTGTTACTAAAACCATAGGATCAAACAAAGGAATAATGGGAAACCATGGGACCGGTGACTGACCATTAGATTACATACGATTATTTGAATAGTTCGCGAGTTTAAAGAAGTACTAGGTAAAGGTGATTGTGTCCTAGGGCTGAGTGAACTCTTGACTTTTCCAGGGGAGATACTTCGTATAGATATATTACAATTGAGATTGATTCCCTTGCCGTCGTCCTATATTTGAACTAGTAACGGTTATTTGATGTGCAGAGGTTTTTAGGACAGAAAGCTATTTGATGTGATTGGCAGAAGAGACTTTGTACTCGTTTTATTTTTACAAAATTATGAGGATAGCAGAGTATGTATGTTTTAAATTCCTCTCCACTCTTCTTCCCAACTTTTCCTCAAATATATATATATGTATGTATGTATGTATGTATGTATGTATGTATGTATGTATGTATGTATGCATATATGTAATATGCATGTATGTATGTATATAATAAATGGCATATATATGAATGTATGTAAAAGTATGTATATAATATGTATTCGTTTTTCGTATTTTTTAATTAACATATATTTAATTTTTTTTAGTAAATATCCTGATTAGTGCACCGCCTACCACTACTTTAACTCACAAATCAATATCCAAAGGTTGCCTGGAGAGATCAGCTTTTAAGCGATAAAGCCTGCTGTGTACCCCCTTCTTACTACTTCCTATGTTCTATGTTCTATGTTCTATTTGTTTATTTGTGTGCAACTAAAAGAATATTTGTATTGTATTGTATTGTATTGTAAAATTTACTCAATAAAATACCTTTTTATACTTCTTCTCCGGGTTGATGTAATTTAAGTATGCAGAATTCTGAATAGTTAAAGTTATTATGGAGAAAAAGTAGAGATCAATATCTATTAATGAAATGCATAAGAAATGCATTAAATTAGAAATATTCTTAAATATTACAGACCCTATCGTGTGTTTGACGTACATTTTTCTAAAAGGTACGTTGCTAGGAAGCCAACGCATATTTTATAAGTTAATTTATCTTCTTATATGTTAGAGACAGATATGTAATCTTATTAATATTACAAATATGAAGTTTTGTAGGATGAGGATATACATCTAATATGACGAGGATGGGATTGGATTCTACAAAGTAAATTTCTTGTAGCCTGATTAAAAATTCGACCTATCTTTTTTATTATACAAAGTTAAAATCCTTCAAACCAAATATATATAATCTCAACTGTACAGTTTAACAGTGACTTTTTCTTAATTATATGAAGGGCTACAAAATATTTAGCACGCAAATATAGCACATCTTTAACCCAACCCAGCAATTATCTAACATCTACAGTCCACTCGTTCACGATTTACGCCCAATTTGACACATTGTGTGACAAGTGACATAAAATAATTTAAATATAATCATTCCACCAGGTGGAAATCGAACCTACCACCAACCAGAACAATCAGATGTTGTCCACACTACACCAGGTTTTTTTTTTTTTTTTTATTTATTGATAACGAAGCAAATGAGCAGAAGGACCACCTGATGGATTACCTTCGCCCACTTGGAGCATCCTACACAACACCAGAGATGTTGTAGATGCGTTTATAACCTAAGAGGATACTGTGATGGAAGGGGGACAATGTAGCGATCCACTATCAGAACCACCACATTTTGGGAAAGGATGGTGGGAAAGGAAAATCTGGCTTACATGCCATCGAACCGGAACACATCATTAGATATTTGGCGGTTCGTCTTTGACATGATAGTGGTCGCGAGCCAGTCGGAGGACGAACCTCCTACCACCTAAAAAATATGGTCTCATATTTTCAATATTGTTATTTCAATATATTTTAAATATACAAAAATAAGATATATGCACATATAAATGTTAACTAATAAAAAAGTTACAAGGAAAATTGCACAATAAAATGATTTTTAAGCGAAGAAGTATAAACAAACCAATTGAATACGCAACTCATCTTGAAATAACGCGCATATGTTTTTTGATTTGCAATCATTGGACTTTTATGTTATGTACGTCTTAAATTAAAACAGTTTTGTTATATTTTTTATGGAGAACGGATGGCAAACTAGCAGAAGGACCACCTGATGGTAAGTGGTTACCTCCGCTCATGGACATCCACAACACCAGAGACGTTGTAGATGCCTTCCCAATCTAGAGGATACAGATGGAAGGGGAGGACAATGTAGTAATCCTATCGGAACCACCACATTCTGGGGAGAGAATGGGTGGTGCTAATAGGGAAAACCTAACATACATGTCATCGAACCGGAACACATCATTAGAATTTGGCGGTTCGTCTTTAACATGAGCGGTCGCGAGCCAGTCGGAGGATGAGCCTCCTACCATCTAACTACTGGGATACCCGCTTCTTACTGAAAAGAATACTTAGACAGAGAGAATCTAGGGTTAAGACACTACGTTCTTTACTTAAATATTGCATGCTGCGCTTCGTCTTAGCAGAGCAGAAAAATTAAAATAATTTAAATACGAGTATAATCATTGTTTCGAGTGGGGACCGAACCCACAACCAATCATATGTCATGTATTGTCCCATAAATTAGCCCATCCGTGATTCTGATATATAAAGTATATTTCTGTAAAGTTTCATCTAAATTCGTTCAGTAGTTTTAGTAAAAGAGTAAAAAACATCCTTCCCCAAAATCTTTCATCATTTTTATGTGTATTAGATACTTATGGTTATATTATGATTAAAATACTCTATTTTTACCAATTGTAGTCTATTGGTATTCTTCTAAACCTATTCAGTTGTTTTTAACAAACAGACAATCATTTTCGGAATATTCATGAGTTATTGGTATCTAAATGTATATAAAAAATGATACGTATATATATAAAATACATTTGGTGGCTGTCCGATACAGTAGGGCGAGGCAAGGTGGAAGCACTCGTGCGTCATCCTCCTCGCGAACTAGTAAGCGGGTGGTCGACATCCCACAAAAATGAATGATATTGGCATATCGAGAACAATTTGTATCGTATAACTATAGCAATTTTTGTTAGCTTCACGCTGTATCCCGCATATAGCAGGATAAGCAGAGGGAACATGAGAACCTAGTGTTAAGACACTCCGTTCTCTATCAACAATTCCGTTCTCCAGTTACCGGATTGAGGCATTATTTTTTGTTAATAGTTTTTTTCACTAAAATCGCATATATATGGAAAGAATATATTTGTGCGTGAATAAGTAGATAAGTAAATGCATATTATGCAGGAAGGCATTTCTAAGTTCCAATTTTATATATACTTATGTCTTTAATTACGTTTCTTTGATTTCCTAATTAAAATATATAAAAAAGGTATATGCAATACTTATCCACCTATTCACGCCCGATAGACATATTTAAAATGCATCTACTAATATTATATTATCAGAAATATCCACTAAATTAACGTGAAACAGTTTAATTTATTAAATAATGAAATAATATATTATTTTTAATAAAGAAAATAACTAAAAAGAAATTGAGAAAGAAATTAAAATTACTTAAAGATCATATTTACTTATATATTACCTTCCTAAATAATTTTAACAAATCTATATATAAATACGTGAAGCAAAAATTTTGGATCCCTTTTTACGAAAATTACGCGGACGGAGGAGCATGAAACTTGGCACACTTATAGTTTATATAGAGAAGGAGTGCAGATTGCTAATATATTTTTTAAATAATGCATAAAAAGTATATTAAATTAATAAAATAAATATTACACACACTACCATGGCTTGACATCTATATTTATACAAAGTGACATATACATTACTAAAGACAACGCGTTGATAACGCGTCAACGGGGACACTAGTAATCTGAAATAGTCATTGAATGCTATTTCATATGGTATAGATACTTGTTTACGATTCAAGCTCCTTCATAAAGCTGTTCTCCTGGTACAACTTGCGCATGATGCCGCGCTAGGTGGCAGATTTCGCTAACGCCTCCCGCGAAGGCTCAAACTACCGACTTTAACGATTCAATATTTATAGACTGTTTTGCTTTTTATAATAAATGAAATGCGTTCTTTTTATTGTTTTATAAATAATAATAATTTTAATATACATTAAAATAAAATAATTTAATTTATAATTTATTTAAATTATCATTTAATTTTTATAACCTTGGCTCACTAACATTTAATCATTGTGCCATAATTTAAAAAAAACAACTAAAAAAGCCTTTACTTAAACAGAAATGCCAACATCCAAAAAAAAAACAAAAAATACTTCTAGAAAGAGCATCATTGAACAAAAATTCAAGTGAACATGTTTTCAACATCGACAAAACCTTGATAAAGCTCTTGTACATGTGTACGGTCACAGGCGTTTTACAAATGGAATAAATGCACGTCGCGCGGGTAGCGGGGAGCGGGGAGTGCATGGCGCGGGGAGGCCGGGGGAGCAGGGGGGAGGGGGGAGGCCCCGGCGGTGGGGAGGGCACGTGACAGACAGTTACGCGGTGTGCGGAGTGCATACGATGCAAAAATGCAACCGCTTTTCTATTTTCACCAGCCAAACTTGATATTTAGCATTTTACTTTTATTCTAGCACGTATTTCGTAAGTTTTAGTTGTATTTTTTGAAATTTGTTTAGGCAGAGTTGTTAGTGCAAGGCCAATAAGTTAAGGCCCTTAATTTTACACTTGCTGCACTCAAAGCTCTCGTCTCTCTCTTAAGCTTAGATTTTATTAATGAAGCAAATATACATACACCTCATTTTTTCATCACAATAGGTAAGAGTAATATAAAAGAAATAAATTCTATAGGACACTAAAGATTGTTTCTGCCAATAATATTTTTATCGTGATGTCAATAACCTCGTTTTGCGGGCCCACATTATATAGGACGTAAGAGGTAACATGTGTAAGCATTTGTGCTATCTACATAACAAAATAGAAATAGAGTTACTGACCTACCTATCGGCAGTGTCATATCATATTTTGTGTACTCTACGAAATCATTGTGAAGTCATCGTAGGAATTAAACGTCTAAATGTTAGTGAGATTATTATAGGTTCGATTTCTGCTTAGGAAAATGAGATTATAATTATATTATTCTCTTTTTTAACATGCACTTCTCATACTATAAACATTCTTCCTTTGTGTGTTCTCCATGTACAAAGTTTAGACATTGGCAAAGTGATTTGTACTCAACTGGCACATTAGAAGCGCCATAATAAACGAACTGATTTTCATTTCCAGCTCTTTAAGACAAAACATGTTGAGTTCCGTTAGTTAACGTAATGTCTCTGATTTCCGTTGGAAAGTAGAGAACGAAAGTGTCTTAAGACTAAATTCTCTAAAACAATTCTCTAAGAAACAAATTACGTTTAATTTTGATTAGACGGTTTATTAGTTATACATTTATGTAAATAAACCGCTATCGAAAACTAAATAATATGCAAAAATAACAAAAATTTTGGATTGTTCAAACATCTGAATAAAAACATGCGACTGACGTAATGTGTTATCTATTTTAAAATATTCTTTAATATTATTTAATATGGAAGTTTGTAAGGATGGATGTTTGTCTCTTTCACGCAAAAACTACTAAATAGATTTAGATTAAGCAAAGTCAAAGTCAAGTAATTTTATTCAAAATAAGAAGTTACAAGCTTCATTTTTTGAACGTCAAATAATTTACCACCGGTTCACTAAATTTAATGCCTCAGACCTGAGAAAAACCGGCGCAAGAAACTCAGCGGGACTATTTCTTTTTTTTTTTTTTTTTACTTAATGTAGCTTATACATTAGAATAACATTTTTTGTGCAATTTGGCCATAACATACATATATACATAGCTTCACGCTGTATCCCGCATATAGCAGGGTAGGCAGAAGGAACCTAGTGTTAAGACACTCCGTTCACCACTTTCCGCTGAATTGAGGTATTGCGTGCCGAGTGGCGAAACTTAACGTCGCGCTTTGCCTTGTTACCAAACTCAGGAAATGAAAAAATATAATTTCCTGGATTGAGAATGGAACCCACAACTTGTGCCATTGCGCCACGACATGCGTCTTTAATATTTGGCCATAATATAACGATTAATATCTAATTAATTATATATAAAAATATACTTCTAAAGTGTAATTTAAATTAATTTTTAATCTATATTTATTAAAAACATGCGTACTCGTGCCGTCAATACGTCTACTGACTAACCTTTAATGTGACATGACACATTTCCGACCCTGAACGCACTTCGTGTTAGGGCCGACCCTGATACAATATTTCCCGGAAAACGACTTTTGTCACGGTGTAACAATATGATAAGACGTGTACAAACAAAATAATCGGAAAATTCCTAGCCATGACAGATTCTTCGCTAAATTCTAATTAACCTAACTTAAAGAAATGTCAGGACAGCGTGGGATTGTAAACGTGGTTCTGGGTTCGATTTTACTAAGGCAAATTATTATTTTTTTTTTTTTAACTTCACGCTGTATCCCGCATATAGCGGGGTAGACAGAGGGAATCAGAGAACCTGGTCTTAAGACACTTCGATCTCTTTCAACATTTCTGTTCCCCATTTTCCGCCAAATTGAGGCATTGCGTGTTGAGTGGCGGAACTCAACGCCGCGCGGCAAATGATCATATTTAAAATATTTTCATCTCTCACTATAAAGAAGACAAAATCGTTGGCGCTTTCGGTGATTGGAGAACGGAGTATCTTGACATAAATATTAAACAATATCGTAAGAAATTTATGGAAAAGATTTAAAATAAAAAGGTATTGTTTTTTTTTTCTTTTTTCTTTTAACTTTGTAATCCACATTTTTTGTATAAGTGGAAGCTTAATTGGCTAATGTTGTATTTGTATGTATGTGCTAATTGTATGTGTTGTAAATGCTGTTTGTTTCCCAATTATTAATAAAAAAATAAAGTTCTTAGGTCCCAAAAAGCCTAATACAGAACACTATAGCGCATATAACACAAATTAATATCAAAATTAATATTCAGTCCGTTCATTACACGGAGGTCGGTAATAAAACAAGTTCTAGAAACGAAATAGATGGATAGAGTTGGTCTCGTCCGCGATAATTTACGAACGCCCATCTCGCCGAACGCAATTTAGCCTTTAACACGCGATGGTACGGTTGAAACTTGGACAATACTAGAACAGGATAAGGTTTAATCGCTAGCAAGTGTAACAGAAGACCTTGATAAGATAGCAGCTATGAAAACAAACTTGATCACAGTAACCGATATCCGTGAAGATATGTATTGTCTTCCCAATTTCTTAAGTTAACGTCAGCTGATGTATATCTTGCGATATTAGTTGTAGGAAGTACATTTTATATATACATAGCTTCACGCTGTATCCCGCATATAGCAGGGTAGGCAGAGGGAACCTAGTGTTAAGACACTCCGTTCCCCACTTTCCGTCGAATTAAGGCATTGCGTGCTTAGTGGCGGAACAACGCCGCGCTTTGCCTTGATAACAAACCCAGGAAATGAAAAATTTTATTTCCTGGAGTGGGAATCGAACCCACAACCTGTCGCGTTTACAGTCGCACGCTTGTTCCTCTGCGCCACGACATGCGTTTACATCTTATAGACAAAAGATATAAATATTCAGCATCTGTACGTGTAAATAGTAAGGATTAAATGCAAATTTGACATGTATTCCGCAAGCAGATGCGATTAAAGATATCAACTACACAACTGTTTTTATTCAAGTATTTACGTTAACTAGCGTCCCCGTTGACGCGTTAACAACGCGTTGTCTTTAGTAATGTATATGTCACTTTATATAAACATGGATGTTAACGCATGGTAGTGTGTGTAACATTCATTTTGTTAATTTAAAATACTTTTTATGCATTATTTTAAAAATATTTTTAGTATCCTACACTCCTTCTCTATATAAACTATAAGTGTTCCAAATTTCATACTCCTCCCCTCGTGTAATTTTCGTAAAAAGGGATCCAAAGTTTTTACTTCACGTATTTATATATAGATTTAACGACTGACTGTAAACAAGATTAGTTGTGGATTCGATTCTCACTAAATACACAATGACTTGAATTCGGGCGAAACGCAGTGAACGGAGTGTCTGGACACTAGGTCCTTTCTGTCTATACCCGATAAAAAGTGAAGCTACTTTTTTACATATTCCTGTATTTCATTTTCAATGGCTTCTAAGAATAGAATTAATAAGATGAGACTTTTCGTCACATTTACGTCATTGTCATGTTGAAATAGGTACATTTGTGCGATTTCGACAAAAAACTTGAGCGCAAACGTTGGTCACTCGTATTGACGTAAATATTCGTAGTGAGGTACATCGAGTGCTCCCCAGTGGGTGGAACTCTTAAAGCCATTGTTGCGTAACTACAATCAGACACACTAGCGTCCATCTTTATTGGATTTCAACAAGGTATTAGCATCTGTTGGTTACGTAAAACAATATAATTTCACGCTATAAATGTCACAAACAATACTCTTGTCGGAATAATATGAAAAATACATTTAATTAAAATTTCGTTTTCATAATGGATAATATATACGGTGTAGAACAAACATGACGGCTGCAAAGTTGCCAAGTGTTTTGAAAACTAGTTAGTTACGATGGCTAGAGTAATAAAATGATACAGTAAAATTACTCGCTCGTCGCGTTATTCTTTTTATTCGCAAACAAAAACAGAAATATAGTCGTATCGACCTTGTGACCACTACCTTGACGGTTTCGGCCTTACCTATATCGTAAAAACCCCTCGATTCAATTAGAACAAAAAAGATGACAAAATCTTCTAGAACATAATTTAATTAGAATATTGTTGATGAAAATTCCATCATATTTATGGTTATTATATTGTAATAGCCATATTTTCGGTAATGATCACAAAATGATCGTGTAGATTTAGAATCACAAATTCCACGAAACAATTATTTCTTTAATATAATAGTTATTACGTTCATTATAGTCATTCAAAACATACCTGAATGGGTAACAAAAAATTGCAGCTTACGTAACAGTGTTAGTGCAACTATACATAATACAGTAATGTTATAGCGAGAGTAATAAACGGTTTATCTTCACATCGTGAATCACGTGCACGCATCCATTAAATTTCTAATTTATAACGCAGTGCCTTTGAATAACTGACTCATTGATTTTTGATAACATTCCTATCCGTATCGACTCGTTGGAACTTACCCAAGTACTCTTTGATCCACTTCTTTTTGGGCGGCCTCGCGATCTTTTGTTCCTTCGCTTCTTCTTTAACTATTTTAAAAGTGGTAGAAGCGATGGGTTTCTCGGGAGTGACGGCAGGTGTCGAGGGGGCGATCACTGGGGCATACCCGTAGCCGTTTAGCGTATGGCCATTCGGGTGGAACTGCTGATACGTCTTCAACATGATCGGTATCGGCTCGACGAGGCTGCCGAATTCGGTCTCCCCTTTGTATTAATCGCGCAATGGTGTGTGGAGCGTGTCCGTATAAAACGCGCCGGGCGCAATCTCATCGTGCCAAATAGTTCCGGCTCACCACGTCTCCGGTAACTGGCAGTGACCAAATTAACTTTGGTAGTTTCCATGAATATACCCATTCTATGTTTGGGCACAGTTTTTGTTAACTTCGCACTACACTAGTCCTCATTATTATCATATTAATTGTCTTTAGAGTTTTACACATAATATTTAATAGTTTAAATTATTTTATTCTTGCACACGTTTCATTTCATTTCTAAAACACAAAACAAACAAATTTAATTCAGTGCGTCCGCGACGGCCAAAAGGTCATACGATTGATAGTTTAAAGTCGAAAACTCAGAAGCAACAGATGAGACGAGTAGCCAACCGAAAGCGACATGTAAAGCTGTGAGTTAAAATGATCCACACGTAGGGTTTCCTCAATGAAACGATACGTGACCCAGAAGTTTACGTAACGGTTCGTCAGAAAAACCCATACAATCAAAAATTGGCAAATTTTCTTATAAAGTCAACTTTTTATGAAGTTTTCTTTGCGTTGTATAAGTTATTGTTGGCGAGAAACAACGAAAGGAAAAAAACAATGACATCAAACTGCGCAGTCTTAATTCTCATTAGAGAAGTTGGAATTTCCAATTTCAATAAGTCTGGTTTGAGAGGTTTCACGCTAATAGATAATATAATAACTAGATATAATAGTCACAACTTCGGTCTATAAATACAACATACTTTTTGATAACTGATCTAAATCTTATCACCGACATACAATAACCGGATAAAAAAGAAAAAAAAAGACAATTGAGCTGTTAAAACGGTGATAGGAGTCAAACACAAAAAAAAACAGGTCCGCGACAGTCTCGAACGTTCAAACAATCATCATTAGCTATAAAAATGTGCTAGAGCAAACAGAAACAGCATTGTCAGAATCGATACGATTACGTATAAGATCGTACGTAAAAGTGGCAGAGCGAGAGGGCGAGATGTATTGCCGAGGTGGTGTGGCGAAGGCCAGCGACATAGTGCGTCGCGTCGCTCAACAAGTGAGAGGGGGGGCGACCGGGGTATGGGGAGGGGGAGCGACTCGGCATGCACGGTGGCATGGCTGCGGGCACGTGCACCGCCTCGCCCCTCCCCCTCGCGCATCACCCCTCCGCACTGGTCTGCGCCAGTGATCTGAGACAGTTATCTCTACCTCCTACACCGATATGTAAGCCTGGTACGCGGAGCAACCAAATTGGCAGACATTTTCGTTTCGCTCACTTACTGAGGAACTAGATTTTTGTTGCAATGTGAAACTTGTCTTTTTAATGATATGAGCAGTATTAGAACAACAACTTTGTTGAGTATGATTTGTATGAAAAAATAAAGAATATATTGCATTTATATGAAGTAAATACTAACAAATAATTAACAATAATAACCTATACCATTAACCACAGAACGTACATACTAAGTACATAAGTACTGTAAGAAAAAAAAAAAAAGCCTACATCTATAAAATATTTAAAAAAAAAACTAATTTATTAGCTAAACTAATATATTAGATATTAGAGATATTATTAACATGACATTTCTACCATCATTCATCTTGTACAACGCCTTTCGTGGTGCAGAGGAACAAGCGTGGGTATGGGTTCGATTCCCACTTCAGGCAATATTACTTTAGTATTTTCATTTTCTGAGTTTCGCCACTCAGCACGCAATGCCTCAATTCGGTGAAAGGGAACGGAGTGTCTTAACGCAACTCAACGCCGCACTTTGCTTAACAATTATTATATGTATTTCATTTCTATAATAATAATATTTTCTAATATAAATATAATATATTTCAAGAAACTCGCGTAACTGTTGGTTTAAAGACCGGATGCGAAAACCAGTATCTTAACTAGCCTGAAGCTGTAAACATCGCCTTCAATAATTATTATGTCTATAATATATATTGATTAATTTAATTATGAAAATAAACGTTACGCTTTCCGCTGGATTGAGGCATTGCGTGGTGAGTGGCGGAACTCAACGCCGCGCTTTACCTTGTTATCAGAGAGAGGAAATAAAAATAGTAAATAATAATCAATAGCGCAATAAAATCTATATATAAATACGTGAAGCAAAAACTTTGTATTCCTTTATACGAAAATTACGCGGACGGAGGAGCATGAAACTTGGCACACTTAGAGTTTATATAGAGAAGGAGCGTAGAATGCTAATATTTTTTTTAAATAATGAATAAAAAGTATTTCAAATTAGCAAAATAAATGTTACACACACTATCATGGTTTGACATCATGTTTATATAAAGTTACACATACATTGCTAAAGACAACGCGTTGTTAACGCGTCAACGGGGACAACTTGTACTTATAAATACGTAGAATAAACAAATAACAAAACATAGGTATTAACCTCCCGTTGTGACTTCATAATAAACAGGAAAAAGCGAATTACTAAGAAATAAAAGCTAAATTATTTGTGTTACGAAAGAAAAATAAAAAGACGTTAATGGGAAAGTAAAATTTATTTGAGGTTGTGTATCAAATTATCTTGGCGTTGTAGAATTAAGTGTTTGCCTGTCGTGTTGCAGAGGCACAAGTGCGACTCTAAACGCGACAGGTTGTGGGTTCGATTCCCATTCCAGAAAATGGAATTTTTCATTTCTTGGGTTTGGTAACAAGGCAAAACTCGGCGTTGAGTTCCGCCACTCAGCACGCAATGCCCCAATTCGGCGGAAAATGGGGAACGGATTGTCTTAACACTAGGTTTTCAGATTCCCCTCTTCCTACCCTGCTATATGCGGGATACAAAATAAAGCCAAAAAAAAATATGTATTTTGTAGCTTCACGTTTTTTACCACATACAATGATATTTAGAAAGAAATTAGTGTCAAGACACTCTGTTCGCTGATTTCAGACATAATTCGAAATATAGTATATCGAGTGACGGATCTCAACGCCACGCTCGGCTTACTAGCAGCTAAATAAATAAAAAAAGTTGTAATATGACCATTCTTCTGAATGGAATAGAACCCACAATCATTTGTATCTACAGTCAAACGATGATCTACTCTGCCATGATGGTCTTAAGTATTATTATTAATATATTCATTCACATTATTGTCACTAAGACATGATATTTTCTTTTATATTTTCAGCTTCACGCTGTATCCCGCATATATCGGGGTAGGCAGAGGGATCCAGAGAACCTAGTGTTAAGACACTTCGTTCTCTTTTAACATTTCCGTTCCCCACTTTCCGCCGAATTGAGACATTGCGTGCTGAGTGGCGGAACTCAACGCCGCGCATGTTACTTTTATATTACAAACACAAACAACATTTAAACTATCTAATTCCATATACTCTAAAGCCAGTATTTAAATGAAAAATTAAATGAACTATTGGCTGTATACGTCAAGGACAACGATTTTCATTTTCAAAGTAGAAAAAAATCGAATTACCATAACAAGCTGGTAGAACTTTACATAAGCACAATGTTATCATTAGATACACGTGCCGATATCGACTAGGTGGTTAGCATAGTTTTAACTAACTCTAAACAAACAGTATGACGTTAAAGCCTATATTGGCCAGCATAAGCGACTGTAAATGACAGGTTGTGGGTTCGATTATCAGACTCAGCTTCACACTGTATTCCGCATATAGCAGGGTAGACAGAGGGAACCTAGTGTTAAGACACTCTGTTCCCCACTTTCCACCGAATTGAGGCATCGCATGCTGATTGGCGACAGAAACAAGAAATGAAAATATTAAATAATATTTAGTATTTTCATTTTTTCTCTCTGGTAACAAGGCAAGTTTCAGTTCCGCCATTTACGCCATGCACGTAATGTCTCATTCAGCGGAAATTGAGGAACGTATATGTTAAAAGAGAACGGAGTGTGTGAACACTAGGCTCTCAGTTTCCCTTTGCCTATCCTGCTATGTGCGGGATACAGCGTGAAGCTAAAAGTAAAGACGGTCACGTTTATCGGGACTTGCCTTAAGAGGCAGAGGAGTATGAAATTTGATATTCATATAGTGAATATAGACAAAAAGGGAAGAAAATTGGTGAAATAAAAATCGCACTATAGTATATTGTACATGTTGACACGTTGCTAAGGTAACGTCTACTTTACACATCAATGGGAATATTAGATCTCAATTAGAGATCATTATGGCGCAGTGGGGCAGCGTATGTTTGTAAAAACGATTGCAGGTTCGATCCCCATTCGGGGGAATGATAATATTTTAATTATTTTCATACACCGTTTTGCTAATACAAACCGTGGATGTTATACTACTCAACACACAATGACTTCATTCCTCAATTTCGTTACAATCTCTCTAAATACCATGGTCATGCGGGACAAAGCGTGAAAATTTCAAGTGACTAACATTTTCAGATAAAAAAAAGTATTTAAACTACATTAAATACATCACTTATTCATATATATTTTTTAGCTTCACGCTGTATCCCGTATATAGCAGGGTAGACAGAGGGAACGTGAGAACCTATGTGTTAAGACACCTGCTTCCGCCGAATTGAGGCATGTGCTGAGTCATTCATGTACCTGACTTAAAATGCCTTTTAAACATCTTGGATTATCGACTAATCAACTTATACGCTAGCTACATATATATAGAGAACAAGAAACGCATATGATGTATGTATGTATGTATTCACATAAGAGTCATGTAACACTCCACGTGTGCGTGTTTATGTGTTGCATGTTACGTAACCTCGTCTGTTTCTGCTGGCTCGTCTGGAATAACGATTGTATGACTCGTTTAAAGTATAGACTTTTGCATTTTTAACCAATTCTCAAAACAAGGAGTGTTTCCAACTATTTTTTTTACGTTTTTTTTTTAATTGATAACGGACGGCAAACGAGCAGAAGGACCACCTGATGGTAAGTGGTTACCTTTCGCTTCCATAGACACTACAACACCAGAGATGTTGTAGATGCGTTGCCAACCCAGAGGATACTGATGGAAGGGGGGACAATGTAGTAGTCCACTATCAGAACCACCGCCACATTTTGGGAAAGGATGGGTGGAAAGGGGAAAATCTGGCTTCTTTACATGCCACGGTGGAGAACCGGAACACATCATTAGATATTTGGCGGTTCGTTCGACATGATAGTGGTCGCGAGCCAGTCGGAGGACGAACCCTACCACCCAACAAATAATATAGAACCAATTTTGAAAATTCTTTTTTTTATGTGATAGCTAGTGTTGATGATGTGGTCCTATTTAAATTAGGTTAGATCTGACGTGTAGTTTTTAAGTTAAGGTTGTTTTTAGTGCATTTTGTGTAAAATCGATTTTCTATTATTGATGAATTATCCATTTCTGATATTTTTTTGCCAAATTATTTGGCTTTTTTGTTTTTTTACGCCTCGTACTTGTACTTTCAGTGCAAGCCGGTGGGAAACTGAGTTATGGACGCTCGCTGGTATTTTGAAATTTACAACTCAGCGTCGCGTTTTATTTTACTACAAAGGTGAATATAATTCGCTTCAGCGAGAATCGATCACACGTCGTGTTTACAGTTTACACTCAAACACTATCACGCAACACTGCCTTCACTTTTTAATAAACCTTTTAATCTACATCTAAATGAATATTGGTGAGTGTCACTATATTTACTGAAGTACGGTCAACGCGTTAAATAAACAGTGAATGTACGCCAATATTAAAGTGACGCCTGTCGTGGCGCAGAGGCACAAGTGCGACTGTAAACGCGACAGGTTGTGGGTTCGATTCCCACTCTAGGAAATGGAATTTTTATTCCTTGTTGTTGTGTTTCCCACTTTCCGTCAAATTGAGGCATTGCGTGTTGAGTGGTATAACTCAACGCCGCGCTTTGCCTTGTTACCAAACCCAGGAAATGAAAATACTAACATTTCCTGAAGTGCAAATCGAACCCACGACCTGTCGTGTTTACAGTCGCACGCTTGTGCCTCTGCGCCACGACAGGCGTTGACTTAATTATTGAAAAAAATTCTAGTTTCCTTTTATATTTAAAAAAATATGTTCTTAAGTCTACTTATCAATACACACGCGTGGTACGGATATTGTTATTTGTTCCTATTTTTGATAACACCTGTTTACTATCATCAATCATAGATATTAAGTAATACAAAATGATAAGTACTTCACTATTCCAGTTTTAAGATTATCAGGTTATTTTTCCGGCTTCATACTTTAATCCGCATAGAGATAACCTAGTGTTAAGATACTCCGTTCTCTTTCCGTCCAAATTCGAATATTACGCATTGTTGGAGGAACTCAACGCTGCGCTTTGTCTTACCATAACGAGGAGATAAATATAATTTTATTATAACTATTTTCCTGAGTGGAAATCGAACTCACAACTAGTCGCGTTCACGACGACGACTTCAACGCCTGTCGTCGCGCAGAGGCACAAGCGTGCGACTGTAAACGCGACAGGTTGTGGGTTTGATTTTCACTCCAGGAAATGTTTTTTTAATAATAGCTAGTATTTTCATTTCCTCGCTCTGGTAATAAGGCAAAGCGCGGCGTTAAGTTCCGCGATTCACCAATGCTAAGCGTACCGAGCACGCAATGCCTCAATTCGGCGGAAAGTGGGGACAAAAATGTTAATAGAACGGAGTGTCTTAACACTAGGTTCTCAGCCTCCCTTTGCATACCGTGCTATGTGCGGGGTACAGCGTGAAACTATCAAAAAATAAAGCATATATCTTATACATAAGTGAATAAAGAATAATCTTTGTACGGTAGTTTAATATTAATTCATTCACACATTGAAAGTGGCACGATGTTAACAACATAACTCTATCAAGGAACAATGCTTTACAATCTTTGACCTTCATGCATATGTGCCCACATTTTGAGCGCAGACTAAATATTTTATATTATATTTTGTGATAAGTATAGTGATAAGACACTCCGTTCTTTTAAATATACTAGAGATTTTGGTTACGGTTTGCCTTAGCAATGTATACATATGTCATTTTACATAAAAGTAATTCTCTTTAAAGTCAATCCAATAGTAGCATCTGTAATATTTTTTTTATTAATTAAATCTATTTCTAAGCATTATTATAAATAACCTTTTCCAACACTTCTTCTCTATACAAGCTTTAACTGTGCCAAATTTCATACTCTACCGTCCTAACAATTGTTGTAAAAAGGGATCCAAAGCATCCTTTCACATGTTAATATAATGACTCTAACTCTCAAATGACGACGGTCCTACGTACGGTAAAACGTCCAAATAACACGATTGCCACCGGCTTACCTTTAATAAATTACAAAAAAAAAATAATGGTGGCTTTACTAGCAGATTAGCAGGGATACCAAAAAAACGAGGTCAAAAAGAAAAATAGAAGTTCAACGAAAATTTGGATGACAAAAAAAGGTCGCTAGGGTCGCTAAAATTGGGGATTGCAAAAAAACAAGTCTCAACGAAAACTTAATATCCTATACTGTCGTTCAGGTCGAAAATATATATACCATACATACATACATAGCTTCACACTGTATCCTGCATATAGCTGCGTAGGCAGGGGAACCTAGTGTTAAGACACTCCGTTCCCCACTTTCCGCCGAATTGAACATTGCGTGCTGAGTAGCGGAAGTCAACGCCGCAAAACCTATATATACCGATTTCCCTAAATATATCGGCTTAAAAATTGGTCATAAAAAAAAATATAACCGAAATGAGAGACCCCTACTTTTTTGTAAGTCGGATGAAAAGAGAACATCAGTATAGATTTTATCAAAATATTACGAGCATCGTTCAAATCCTCGCCAGTTAACTGAGAAAACCTTGCATTCATAACACCTTCCCGTCGGACTGACAATACTGACCTTAAATACTAATTGACAATGATAGAGATTTAACTGCTTGTTGAAATATAATTAAAAGATTATCCTGCCTTATCTAGATGTAAAAGAATCTACATACATACATAGCTTCACGCTGTATCCCGCATATAACGGGGTAGGCAGAGGGAACCTAGCGTTAAGACACTCCGTTCCCCACTTACCCTGAATTGAGACATTGCGTGCTGAGTAGCGGAACTCATCGGTGTGCTTTGCCTTGTTACAAAACCCAGATAATGAAAAATTCCATGGGAATCGAACCCACAACCCGCCTGCGCCACGAGAGGCGTTTGCATATACATATATATCTATATCATAACAATCAGATCACTATTCTCGAGGTTATAAAATAATTAAAAAATATATCGTAACCGTGGATGTTTTCTTATTACTTAGCGATTCTAGAATTTTCTTTACAACGAATTAATTTTATTCCAAATGTTTTTATCTACATTTCAACGTAGTTTTGCTTTATATTCATTATTAAATATATCTAAAAATAGTTATAATACTCGTATTAAAAACTTGTCTTATTTCATAATAATATAGTAGATACATACTGTACTAATATTCTACACTAATATAAATGTGATGGTAAGTTTGTTTGTTACGCTTTCACGCCAAAACTACTGAACCGATTATCATGAAACTTTGTCCACATTCATAGAGGTATTAAAAAGGACATATAATACTTTTTAATAAAAAAATATTTTGGTAAACATTATTATTTGTCACAAAAATTGAAAATCTATCTTCAAAGGAACGCATATACGCACTAAACACTATAGTATGTAGTATGTACCATTGACAACACGAGTGAAGTCGCGGGTAAGAGCTAGTTACTTATATATCAAACACTTTAAATTAATGCTAAAAATAAATAGATTCCTAATATTTCCAAAATTAATTCGTTATGAAGATAACTTAAAACATGAATAAATAAAGACTCGCCAATAGTAACAAAGCGCGGCGTTGAGTTCCGACACTCAACGCAATATCTCAATGCGGAGGGAAAGTGAACAGAGCGTCTTGACACTATGTTCTCTGTGATTGCACTTTCATACAGAAAAATCCGTGTAAATATATAATAAATGGTTTTTTAAGATGAATGTCAGTTTCTTTATGTTTAAAAGGCACCTTGAGCCGTAAAAAATACAATTAGTCTACTAAAAACAACTAGATGTGTATAATTGCGAAAAAATTGGTTATTAAAATAATTAATAATATAAATAAATAAATACTCGCTCTAGTAAGATAAAACGCGGCGTTGAGTTCCAAAACAATTCCGATGGAAAGTGTCATAACACAAACAAAAATAAGTTGTAATGAGTGTATAAGAATTTCTATGTAGCTGGACAAGAACGTATGGCTTAGCGGTCAGAGCGCTTGGACGGTTTCCAAGAGGCGCGGGTTCGAGTTCCGCCACTTTCCACAATACATGAAAATTATTTTAAGATAAATATTTATTTATAAAGTTACATAACCGTCAATGCTCTATATCACATTAGAATACGATAACATGAACTTAATACTATTCATTAGAAGAAAAAAATATATACCAGGGTAGGCAGAGGAAACTAGAGAACCTAGTGTTAAGACACTCCGGTCTCTTCAGATTCACGCCGTATTAAGACAGTGTGTACTGATAAGCGGAACTCAACGTCGCGCTTTGCCTTGTTACCAGAGCAAGAAAATGAAAATATTAAATGTTAATTATTATAAATATTTAGTACAACTATTCTCTGGAGTGGAATCGAACCCACAACCTGTCGCGGTTAAAGTCGCACGCTTGTGCCTCTGCGCCACGACTGACAAAAGATATAATGAAAAACATGAAATGTAGGTGATGATATTTATGGATTTTTGAAAGTTGTATAACTATGTATGTAACGATATTAAGAACAAAAATTGTTAAATTCTTACCTATTTTTAAAAATTTTCTATAAAAAAATTAATTTAAATTTTTATTGCAAAGAATATACCTAGCATATATATTCTTTTGTTTTTTGTCCTAAAATATTAAAATTACATAATTATCTTCCTAATATTATAAATGGTATAAATGGTATAAGGTGTTATAAATGCAAGGTTTTCTCAGTTAACTGGCGAGGATTTGAACGATGCTCGTAATATTTTGATAAAATCTATACTGATGTTTTTTATACGACTTTCTAAAAAGGGGTCTTTCATTTCGGTTGTATTTTTTTATGAATAATTTTTAAGCCGATATATTTAGGGAAATCGGTATATATAGGTTTTGCGGCGTTGACTTCCGCTACTCAGCACGCAATCGCTCTCATATTAATAATATTTAAAAATTTAAACCGTTCAACATTCTTTCAAAGTTTGATACAATATTTTTAGCTCGATTTTCTCAAAATTTAGTTTTTTCGACAAATAAACTACACACATTGTTTTAAACAGAAAATTTTAAAATAATGAAGCTATCATATGGCGCAGTGAGAAAGCTATCTGTAAACACGATTTGTAGTAGATTCAATCTTAGAACAATGATTATATTTAAATTATTTTCATCATCTACCATGCTCTGGTAAGAGAAACCGTAAAAATTGAGTGCCATCACTCAACACAAAATGTCTATTTCTGGCGGAAAATGGAGAACGGAGTGTCTTAACACTTTGTTTATTCCTTTCTAACTACCCTGCTATTCACGTAATTATAATATTTAAATAAAAAAAAGAAACCGATAGAAAATGCATTAAAAAGCAAAATTATTACAAATAACTCAATAACTTTTCGTCAGATATTAACAAGATTATCTAAATTGGTTCACCCAGTAAAAAGATATGCGGGTAACACACATAAAATAGAATCAATTGATACCCTCCTTCTCGGGCAAATTAGTTTAATGCTAAAATGAATCGGTGAGTGCAGAAACAACGTAAGTCACAAAAATGCAAAAAATCGTAATCGATTTATAACCCTGGCTTAGAAAGGCAAGATGCGTGTTGTTTTTCTCCACTCCGCAAAATTTGAAAATCGGACTTGTTTCTTTTTTGTTTCTGCACTCATAAATTCAAAATGCCCCCAGATTAAAAATCGGGTTCGAAACTATGAGAATTGATGACATTTAAATAAAATATATACCTAGTTGACTAATCATTTTACATCAAAGTTGTGCAATACAATTAGTTACTAAAAAGATTTTATGCTGAAACAGATCAAACATATTAAATAATGCAGTATCGAATTACAATTGATCATCGTATGCATCTTTAACCTAAATAATAATATATTTTTTTTTAGCAAAGGGAACCTGAAAGGAACCTAGTGTTAAGACACTCCGTTCACTTTCCGCCGAGTTATTTGGAATTACGTACTGAGGAACTGGCGGAACACAACGCCGCGCTTTGTCTTGTTATCAAGCCCGGCCTGTCGCGTTTACAGTCACCGTTATTACCTCTGCGCTACGATAGGCGTTATTATTATTATACTTCCGAAATGTGGAAAACGGAATGACTTAACACCTCCTACTGGATATTTAACAAAAAGCGTGAAGTTGAAAATCAGTCACGAAAATGAAGTCATACATATCTTGTCTACATAATATGTAGTCATATTTATTAAGTGTATGGTATACTAAATATTTAATGCAAAAAAAGCGTTTCGGCGGAAGTGGGAGCAAAAATCTTAAGATAACAGAGTGTCTTAACACTAGGTTCTCAGGTTCCTTCTGCCTACCTTGCTATATGTGGGATACAGCGTGAAGTAAAAAAAAAACAAAAAGCATTTTCCCTCTGCCTACCCCGCAATATGCGGGATATCGCGTGAAGTTAAAGAAAAGGATTAAAACGTCATTCTTGTATCTAAATTATAACTTATAAAACCTTTAGTTCGTTAAAATTACCTCCAAACACGATTTACACGTTCCTTTAAATAATTACTTGTACATTATTTCAAGCAAAACTAACACAACAAAGAAATATCATTGCGTAACGTTTTAACATAAAATAATCATAAGATATTTTGGTCACAAAACAAGAGTTAATATATTTATAAGATACAATACTCGTATATGAACAGCGTCGAACAGCTGAGCGGTCGAAACGACTACCAGATCAAACAAAGGGAACGAAAACTGGATAAAAATGTTGTTTTAATAACAACAGTGAATTAAAAACACTGAAAATGTAATTCGCTCTATAACGCGAAGAGTGAAGACAAGACAACACGACAGTGACAATTGCACACACATTACACCATTCACGTTATCACAGCGGTCACAGGCGTACCGAACTTGTCTTTTGTTTGCATTTTGCGAAATTAGTTCCTATCTAATACTTTGGGCTACTCCGTCTCGAATGTTTCACCTCGATTTACCTGGTCGAAAACCTGATCGAGAGGGTATAAGACTGATGGTGAAAACGGTCAACTCGTTCTGGAATATGCAGACAATGGTAGTAACGGAGGGGCTGCAGCGGAGGCGCACGTGGGGCGCGGCGGGCGGAGCGCGAGGCGCAGGTGCCGGCGACCTCGCGCTATCTGGTCGTCTCGCCGACCGCCGCGAGACGCGAGGTCGCTGATAACGGCCGCTATTTCTGTCCGCGGCCGCCGCTCGTGACCGTCGCGGACGCACGCACCGCACCGCACCGCGAACTCCCGAAATGGCAGCGCACAGACGCGACCCCCTGCGGCCCGCGACCGACCGGCGCCGACGAACTGCGCTCGACGACTGCGGACTGCGGAGCGACTGTCGACTGCCGCCCGGCGGGCACTGAGCCGGTGGGGGCGGGCGGGGGACGCGCACGCGGTCGAGCGCGACGCGCGCCTCTTTACGTAACGCGCGCGGCGCGGTGCGGTGCGCGCCGCCGGAGGAGTTAGTCGGTCGCCGGCGGAGTCACTGAACCTCGACGTCGGCGAATAAGGTGAATGGAACGTTGCAACCGAATCGGGCGTTGTTGGCGACGCGACACCGTCGCTCCTTATGCACGATGTCGTCTAACTTTCTAATAAAAGACGCACCGCGGCCGCTGCGACCGGCGAGCCTCCGCGCCGAGCCTCGAAAGTCGCAACACCGAGCGGCGACACGTAGCGCACATCGCAACTAAATAAACTAATTTAACTAGTACACGGTGTCTCTTAAACTGAATAATAGGATTTGTGTAATGCCTCCTCCGCGGCTTACGAATACGTACGCACGAAATTAGCCTCCCACGCGTTACTACAATATTATTACAACAGTATTGTACGAATCGGCTTTTTAAATAAATCATACCAATTATCTGTTCACCTAACCGCCTGAGGGTAATTGGACGATAACAAAACATCCTGCACGCGGAACTCTACACTATGTGTATTTGCGGAAGAGGAAAAGTTTTTATAATCAATCTAAACCTACCTATTCTATCTACCTACATCGGCTTCCATATAGTCGCTCGAAAGTGAACACAAAATGAAAGGTGTCGATATAAAATATTCCGACACGAGTATGTACCATCACGTAGCCGCATAAGCCATTGTCGAGCAAAAGGAGGGAAAGAGTGTAATTCGGAGTGCAAGTCACAGGAGCACATGAATAAGTGGGTGCAGGTACCGGTACTGTCGTCGGGCGGGGAGGCGGGGCGGGAGGGGAGGCGGAGGGAGATGGACGGGGAGCGGGGGGGAGTGCGCATGCGTGCGACGGCTGACCTTGGCGCGGTGCAGCGTGCAGCCCGGCCGCCCCCCGGACGAGCACCCCCTGTGCACCGACCACACCTGCCGGTTTAGCAGGTTGCGATCCGACCTAGCATCATGTCTAGATTCTATTTTCGGAATACTCGCTCTCGTAAAATTCGCTCAATTTCCCCCCGTCGTTCCCCGCCGCGATGCTAGTTGCGCCTGCTAGCCTCTACTAGTTAAAATTCAATTCAAATGATCATTGCAATGCGGTTGGTGAGTTGGCGGGTGGCGATGAATAACGCTACGTTTTTGAGTGTGACACGTTGGTATTTTTCCCAACAGTGTGACAATCGATATAAAACATTTAACGACAGCGAGAGCCCAAGTGGAAACACCATGAAGGGGGAGTCCACCCGCCGGATGTCGAGATAACGACAGCGTATCGTGCGAAACGCGAAAGCTCACTGATTCATGTACCCTTTTCTGATTAACTGGATGATATTTTACAAAGTTACCAAGCTTTTCATCTAAAATCACGTTTTAACAAGAGACTCTACTTTGTTGTATTTTCGTATTAAACGAGTCCTGCTTTTAGAAGTTTTTTATCAAGATCTGTCCTGGTTACTAAATAAGACTTTATTAAAATTCTTGATCCGATTTAAGGAATTTCACGTTCATTTGTGTTTGCTTTCCCAAAATATACAATAATTTATGTTTTTCTATAATAACTAGTGGCCCCGTTGACGCGTTAACAACGCGTTGTCTTTATCAATGTATATGTCACTTTATATAAACATGGATTTCAAAGCAAGGTATTGTGTGTAACGTTTATTTTGTTAATGTAATATCCTATATATGCTATTAATTCAAAAAGATATTATCATTCCGCACTCCTTCGCTATATAAACTATTAGTGTGCCAAGTTTCATGCTCCTCCGTCCACGTATTTTTCGTAAAGAGGAATCCAAAGATCTTGTTTCATGTATTTATACATAAATATGAAAGAATATCGAGTAGACAATACGAAAACATTCGCATCTAATAAAGGCAGTCTTAGAATTATACTCTATCTATCTTTTTGGGTTCAACTGCATAAGCTATTGCTTAATATTTACAATATTAAATATAGTAAAACTACAATCAATAAGTATTATTTAAAGATCAAGAATATTTTTGGTGGTAGGAGGTTCGTCCTCCGTCTGGCTCGCGACCACTATCATGTCAAAGACGAACCGCCAAATATCTTATGATGTGTTCCGGTTTGATGGCATGTAAGCCAGGTTTTCCCCATTCGCACCCATCCTTTCCCCAAAATGTGGTGGTTCCGAGAACGGAATACTGCATTGTCCTCCTCTTCCATCTGTATCCTCTAGGTTGGCAACGCAACTACAACATCTCTGATGTTGTAGATGTTCATGGGCGAAGGTATCCACTTACCATCAGGTGGTCCTTCTGCTCGTTTGCCATCCGTTATCCATAAAAAAAAAAAAAAAAGATCAAGAAACTCCTATAATAGTAAAACTCTTTATTGTACACACCCATACATAAAAGAAAAATTAAAATAACAGAAAACAATGTACAACAGGCGACGTTATCGCTAAAATAGCGATTTCTTTCAGGCAACCTTAGGGTATAGGAAATACGCAAAGTAAGAAATTGGATAGAGTACTACAAAAAAAAAAATATATACATACATAGCTTCACGCTGTATCCCGCGTGTAGCAGGGTAGGCAGAGGGAACCTAGTGTTAAGACACTCCGTTGCCCACTTTCCGCCGTATTAAGGCATTGCGTGCTCAGTGACAGAACTCAACGCCGCGCTTTGCCTAGTTACCAAATCCAAGAAATGAAAAATTCCAATTCCTGGAGTGGGAATTGAACCCACAACCTGTAATAATAATACAAAAACGAAGAATAAACTACATAAGTATATTCATCATAACATTTACATAAACATATATATATATATATATATATATATATATATATATATATATATATATAGGCTCTAGGCTTCGCTTAAGTAGCCGATAATACAACAATAATTTACACACTTCCTATTTAAAAAAAAGTAGAGTGTGGAGTAATATCACAAAATATAAGTAAGTATATGCAAAACTGCAATAATCAATCATTTTACAACTTTATTCCACAACCTAGTGTCCAGACACTTGTTTCTCCGCTTTCCGCGGTGTATGATTACGTATAGAGTGATAGAACCGCCCTTTGTCGTACCAGCATAATGAAAATAATTTAAAAATAATCATTCTGGGGAACGGAATTGTTGAAAGAGAACGGAGTGCATTAACACTAGGTTCTCAAGTTATATCTACCTATCCTACTATGTGCAGGATACAGCGTGAAGCTAAAACAAAAAAAAATAAGAAAAAAATCTCATTCAAGGGAAATTAATATCGCAACCATCGCATTTACAAACGCCCCACTGTACCACAATGGACTCTTTCGAAGATGTTACGCTCAACTAAATTGTATATAACTACTGCATACTTCTTTCGCCTGGTCCACAGATACCAACCTCTTTATACATGCCCTCCGGGGGGTCGTCATGCTTTTTACGTGACCTTCCTCCAGTATCATTCATATTGTTTCCCCCTACCTCTCTTGCCGCTCACCTTTGCTTCATTATTTAGCTACTATTAATTTAGTTTCACGCTGTATCCCGCACATAGCAGGGTAGGCAGAGGGAACCTGAGAACCTAGTGTTAAGACACTCCGTTTCCCATTTTCTGCCGAATTGAGGCATTGTGTGCTAAGTGACGGAACTCAAAGCCACGCTTTGCCTTGTTACCAAATCCAAGAAAAGAAAATACTAAACTTTTACATTTCCTGGAGTGAGAATTGAACCCATAACTTAGGGTATTATTGCTTCATATATCGATTTTTAATCAATTACATTTAAATTAAATGTAATATAAACGGTTAACGGTACATTCACCGGACTGATGTTAAATTAAAGAATATCTGAATAAAACATAGCTATGCTGAAATGTAGATAGCACTTATCGTATGTCAAATTTAAAATTTCAATGATCATTTTTTGGTAACACTCTCGGCCGAGAAGATAAAATTCGTGACAAAAGTGAATATTTCATCATGTTAGCTTTTGAGGGTATATTTAAATGTATGAATATCGCTAAATCACGTGTTATCGCTTCCGCTTTCTATGTATTTGTCAGGTGTATATATATCGTTTTATCAATTTAGAAGTACATCTTTAATAGAAACTTAATATTAGCTTCACGCTGTATCCCGCATATAGCGGGGTAGGCAGAGGGAACCTAGTGTTAAGACACTCCGTTCCCCACTTTCCGCCGAATTGAGGCATTTCGAGCTGAGTGGCGGAACTCAACGCCGCGCTTTCCTTTCTTACCAAACCCAGGAAATAAAAAAATTAATAACTAGTATTTTTTTAAATTATTTTTAATAAACTAATTTCGTCTTAAATGTAATTAATTTATCATTAAATCATTTATTTATTTAAAATACTTTTTTGATTTTTAAATATATGCACAGCACAGGTCCATACTATTTTTTATATAGCAGGGTAGTTAGAGAGAATCTAGTGTTAAAATTCTCCGTTCTCCGCTTACCATCCGAATTTAAAACATTGCTTGTTAATTGGCGGAACTTAACGCCAATTACAAATATTAGAAAAAATCAAAAATAAATAATCTTTAACAAGTTTATTGCAAAATGTAATTATAAATGGTTTGCAAATTGCATTTAGTTGCAAATTGGCTTCAAAACAGGATTTCAGCTTTCGGACCTCACTCATGTAAACAACAAAGGCCTTCCTTTGTACACTTTGCACAATATCAGAGGGGCACAGTTTAAAAATAATTAAACTGGTTTAAAATATATATTTTTTTTTTTAACTTCACGCTGTATCCCGCATATAGCAGGGTAGGCAGAGGGAACCAGAGAACCTAGTGTTAAGACACTCCATTCTCTTTCAACAAATCCGTTCCCCACTTTCCGCCGAATTGAGGTATTGCGTGTTGAGTGGCGGAACTCAACGCCGCGCTTTGCCTTGTTACCAAACCCAAGAAATGAAAATACTAAATTTTACATTTCCTGGAGTGGGAATCGAAACCACAACCTGTCGCGTTTACAGTCGCACGCTTGTGCCACTGCGCCACGACAGGCGTTAAAAAAAATATATAATATGTAATAACGTAATAAATAGATAGAAAATAATAATGCGTCCATATAACACGGTTCCCACCGGCTTAACTTTTGTAAATAAAAATATTTTTATAATAAAAAAAGATTTGGGAGCGATTGCAAGAAAACAAGATTAACAAAAGTATGAGACCTAAAAAAAGGCCGCCAGGAAAATGTGATACTTAAGTTGTAATTGACGCCTGTCGTGGCGCAGAGGCACAAGCGTGCGACTGTAAACGCGCAGGTTGTGGGTTCGATTCCCACTCCAGGAATTGTTGTAAGAGAACGGAGTGTCTTAACACTAGGCTCTTAGGTTCCCTCTGCCTACCCTGCTATATGTGGGATACAGCGTGAAGTTAAAAAAATATTATAATAATAACGTAATGAATTATTTTAAAAATGCTTTATTTTGTTGAATATTTTTAATAATATATTCATACTATAATCTATCATCTGACTTACAATATCCTTAAAAAATGAGAAAAAAGGAAATATAATATAGAATCCCTAAGATTTTTTAACTTTACACTGTATCCCGCATATAACAGGATAGACAAAACGTATATAGCAGGATAGGCAGACCTTTTATAGTGGCGGAACTTAACACCGTTTCCAATTACCACTAGCGTTCATAGTCAAAATGATATCATAAAATATTCCTATATAATGACTAAGCGAAAAGCTACTTGTTTTGACCAAATCACGTACAAAACAAACCTCAGTTCTTACTACGTAATTGATATACGGCTTCTTGAACCACCACCATTGTCACTCGTATTAAATTACATTTATAGTGTTAATATAAATATTTTGCTAAGCTTCTAACGAACGGAGTGTCTTTATACTAGATACTTCATTCCCGAGAAGGTTTTTTTGCTTTAGATATACTTAGGTTAAAAGAGAACGGAGTGTCTTAACACTAGGTTCTCTGGTTCCCTCCGCCTATCCCACTATGTGCGGGTTACAGCGTGAAGATAACAAAATATAGAACTTTTTTTAAAAAAATACTGCAAGCTAACACAACATGAAAAAATATTAAAAGGCTTAACAAATTGTACCACAGATAATAACAATCCAAAAGTTTTGACATACAATAGCCTAGTGTGAAGTTCGCAAGACGATCGTCATAGGTTTAGACTAGCACTGTTTAAGGAAGATCAAGACTACTGAATAATAATAATAACAAAGATTTTAACAAAAGTAAAATTATTACGAATATCTCAAAAACCACTCGTCAGATATTAACTATATTTAAATGGACCACATCAGAAGCACAAGCTATCATATAAAAAAAGAATCATCAAGATTGATTCACTTAGTAAAAGTTTATGCCGTTACACATATAAAAAATACAATCAAAATGAAAACCTTCTCCCTTTAAAATCGGATAGAGATATCTATATCTACATCTTTGTTAGGTGGTAGGAGGTTCGTCCTCCGAATGGCTCGCGACCACTATCATGTCAAAGACGAACCGCCAAATATCTAATAATGTGTTCCGGTTCGATGGCATGTAAGCCAGATTTTCCCCTTTCCCACCCATCCTTTCCCCAAAATGTGGTGGTTCCGATAGTGGACTACTACATTGTCCCCCCTTCCATCAGTATCCTCTAGGTTGGCAACGCATCTACAACATCTCCGGTGTTGTAGATGTCTATGGGCGAAGGTAACCACTTACCATCAGGTGGTCCTTCTGCTCGTTTGCCGTCCGTTATCAATAAAAAAAAAAAAAAAAAATCTACATCCTAAGAGTTGATGAAAGAAACTTATCCATGTATATACTATATATAAATTACTGAGTGACTGACAGACAATGTACAGGCGAAACTACTGCACATAGAAACATGAAATTTGCTATGTCCTTAATGAGTGATCCTCCACAGATTAAGAGAGGATTTCTAGAAATTTCTACGAAAACGGGAAAAACGCTATTTTACCTATATACGATAAGTATTATGAACCAACGAGCTCCCCAGTTAAATGCAAGCGTTCCTCAAACATTCATTCCGCCGCTGAATACAAAATAGATTTGGTAGACAGAAACTAGTGCTAAGACACTCCGTTCTCTTCTTTACGTCGAATTTTGAGGCATTTTGGGTTGAAACGAAGTCTAACTCCACAATCTCCTTTGGTTTAGAAGAAGAAGCAGACGAAATTAATTTTTAATAAAAATTTAAAGACAGACACAATTATATTGCACCTTAATGGTTTTATTGTATGTATCGTATACAAAAATCAGGGCATTTGCCACAAACAATGGTCCATGTGAACTGCAAAGTCAGTTAAATGCAAGCGTTCCTCTAAAGTGCTTATTTAATGTCAAATACAAAATATATTTGGACTGAACTTAGTGTTAAGACACTCCGTTTTTTGCTTTCCGTCAAATTTTGAGGCATTTTAGGGTTGAAGCGAATATTAACGCCACGTTCCTCCTTCCTCATCAGAATGAGAAAACGAAAATTATTTAAGCTCTTCGCTCAATGAAAAAGTTCTCCTAAATGAAAATCAAACCCATAACGACTACGTTTTACTGAAAACATAACCCCATTGTGCCACTATAGTCTTATTCTTTAAATCGTACACAAAAATCAGGTCAAAGTCAGGTTTAGCAGACAGAAACTAGTGTTAAAACACTCCATTATATGCTTTCTCACCAATTTCGAGGCATTTGTGTTTAAGCCCGATACTTAATGCCACGCATCCCTTTCCTAATGACACCAGTAAGGGGAAGTCAAACCCACAACCACTGTGTTTATAGTTAGACTGTTCCACTGCGCCTTGATGGATTTATTGTATAAATCGTATACAAAAATCAGGGCATTCGCCACAAACAATGGTCCATGTGAACTGCGAAGTCAGTTAAATGCAAGCGTTCCTCAGAAGTTCATTCCACAGTTGAATACAAAAGCGTCGATGACGAGGCCAGTCCCTTTCACCGCTCAGTTGTATTCGTGACGACCTTACTGAAGCCTTGTGATAAGATTCACCGAAATTGCGTAGTTTGCTTATATTTTTAATATACTAGTATAGTTTAAAATTATACGAGTACTTACACCAATACCTCGCATTGCGTCGTTTCGTTTTGCGTTGTTGAAGTTGCGTCGCTGTTTAATTTTTACTGATTTTCACTGTGCGTCGTTAGATTTTCGAAGTTGCGTTGTTTTTTTTTTCCTAAAATATGGCAACACTTTTGTTTTTAATTGTGCCATGTCATCAAAATTTGGGGATTCCCTTTCTAACTAAAAATCAACGCAAATTTAATACAATTCTATTTTCACTTCGTTTTGCTTATTTTAGAGTTCAGTTTAATTACGTAGTGTGAGGTAGTGTGTTGTTTTTTTTTTTACATATATAAAGTTTACGTTACGTCACGTTTACGTTACGTTTATTCTTTGCCAGGGTAGGCTATGTGCCGGGATACAACGAGAAGCTATAAACAAGAAAAAAAAGTCGTGGTTACAAGTAGACCGTAGATTAGTAGTAGGTCTCTGTTGACTCACGTGCAACTAAAAAAGTGAATTACTATATAGTTTTTATACTCAGTGACTGATTACCTAATAATATTGTGTTTGAAATATCGGATATTCTAAAATATATACGAATAATCAGATTAAAATAGTTTCTTTCAAAATAAAATACACCTATATTACACATAATTAAGGTAATAAAAAAAGAGAACCGACTTAATACAATCATTACGAATAACTCAAAAACTACTTGCCAGATCTTAGCTAAATTACAATAGGACCATATGAGAAGCACTAGCTATCATATAAAAGAAAATTCATCCAAATTGATTCACCCAGTAAAAAGTTATGCTACACACAAAAAAAAAAACACTCAACAAAAGTGACAACCTCCAGTTTTAAAGGTCGGTTAATAGTAAACGTACTCATATACATATATAGCTTCACGCTGTATCTCGCATATAGCAGGGTAGGCAGAGGGAACCTAGTGTTAAGACACTCCGTTCCCCACTTTCCGCCGAATTGAGGCATTACGTGCTGAGTGGCGGAACTCAAAGCTGCGCGTTGCCTTGCTACCAAGCCCAGAAAGTGAAAAATTTCATTTCCTGGAGTGGGAATCGAATCCACAACTGTCGCACGCTTGTGCCTCTGCGCCACGACAGGCGTTCTCAGTAGTAAACGTATATTATACAAAATACGATATATTACACGCATTTATAATGACTATCATCGTATATGTCACTTTATGTAACATGCATGTCAAACCATGGTAGTGTGTGTCTTCTTCTTCTTCTTCTTCCTAGCATTTATCCCGGCTAGCCAGGGTCTGCCTTCCTACTCAACCTACTCCACTTTGCACGATCTTCTGCATCACGGGTGGTTAATCCATTGGCTCTCATATCCTGTTTCACGACATCCAGCCATCGCTTCCTTGGGCGTCCGGGGGGTCTAACTCCAGGGACAGATATATCAAGGCATTTTCTTCCGACATGGTGTTCGGGACGGCGCACAACGTGGCCGTACCATCTCAAACGACGCTCTTGGAGCTTATCTGCTACGTCACGGACCCGAAGACTACCTCGAATGAATGTGTTACGTATGGTAGTGTGTGTAACATTTATTTTATTAATTTAATATATTTTTTACGTATTATTTTAAAAAGATATTATCATTGTGCACTCCTTCGCTATATAAACTATAAGTGTGCCAAGTTTCATTCTCCTCCGTCCGCGTAATTTTCGTAAAAAGAGATCCAAGTTTTTCCTTCACGTGTTAATAGATTTTGCGCAGCAGAAATGGTTGTAGGTAAATTACTTATTAACAGTCCAAGCGGTCGATAAGATTCGAGTCATTGTTATCTAATGTGTCGTTCATTTGTCACGAGGTACCACTGCACTATTTAACTTATACTTAATTTTCATGTTTCAAGCCAAGCTTCTAACAGTATATTTACACGATTGGGTATACGTTCAATTCCCAGTTGGAAAATGTCTTAATTCGGCAGAAAGTGGGGAACAGAGTGTCTAAACAGTAGTGTTCCTCTGCCTACTTTGCTATATGCGGGACACAGCGTGAAGCTAAAGAAAAATGAAAAACATATTGATACTATTTTAATTGGAAGAAAAATTGATTAAATTCAAATTATTTTCATTTTTTTTGTCCTGATAAGACAAAGCGCGGCGTTGAGTTACGTTACTTAACACGTAGTATCTCGATTTGGGATAGAAATTGGAGATGGAGTGTCTCGACCCTAGGTGAAGCTGAATAAAACAATGTTACTTACTTATTTGAATATACTTATAGTAAAAAAATGTTTTTAGACAATGTAATGTTCTGTCACCAATTATTCTTTTTTTTTAACTTCAAGCTGTATCCCGCATAGAGCAGGAGATAGGCAGAGGGCACCTGAGAGCCAAATGTTAAGACACTCCGTTCCCCATTTATTCAATCGCTCTAATACGAGGAAAGCGAAAAAAATAGAGTTTTATCACTCATATATATATTTTTAAGCTTCAAGCTGTATTCCGCACATAGCAGGACAGACAGAGGGAACCAGAGAACCTAGTGTTAAGACACTCCGTCAAGAAATAACACAGGGCCTCGATTTCGGATATTAGAGTACGGAGTGTCTTAGTTCTCTCTCACACTAGGTTCTCTCTGTCTAAAAGCGTGAAATTAAATAATTAATAATATATTGAATAAATAATTACTTGTTAATATCCATCGCGTGTTGAGGTAATTTTTCTAAGATAACATAATTATTTTAATTGATTGTGTGATTATTATATTTATTTTTATTTTTATAGTGCAGTAGAGATATATTTGTAATTTTTTTTTTTTAACTTCACGCTGTATCCCGCATATAGCGGGGTAGGCAGAGGGAACCAGAGAACCTAGTGTTAAGACACTCCATTCTCTTTCAACATTACCGTTCCCCACTTTCACTTTGTAGAATATCTATTAAGTTATTATTGTAACCACAAAATAATATAAAATTGGGTTTATTTTTATTTTTATAGTATTTTTGTTTGTAAAAAGTTAATCAGTTTGTAAAAAATATCAAATTTCAGCATATTATGGTCAATAATTTTAACTGTGAGTTGTCTACCATTTACTAAGTAATAGAAAATATTTATACATCTATATTAAGTTAGTAAGTAAGCCCGTAATAGGCGTAAATAAATAGTTTTTTTTTAATTTTTTTTTATTCCTGGGAGTTTTGTCAATTCATGGACTATAACATTTCCATAGAGAAAAAAAAATTATCTACAAAATATATCAGTACATATATATATATATATATATATATATATGTATATATATACCCATATATATATATATATATATATATATATATATATATATACCTATGGCATACATATTACCAGGCAATAAGTTAACACATTATCTAACCTGATGAGTAGTCATTTTCGACTTATCAATATATACACGCCTGATACGGAAATTCATGTAAATACCAATAATAAAGTGATTAACTTGTTTTCAGATCCCACTTCCTGCTCATCAATGTTCAGAAGGCTATGTTGATGTGACCGTAACAGAAGAACTATACCAAGGCTCTATTTTTTATATTGTATTTTCAATTAAAAACTACGTTATGTTTTTAGTAGACTAGATACTTAACCGATTTTAGAAAAGGTGGTTATCAATTTCATTGTTTTTTGGTGTGTTATCACTTATTTTGTACTGGGTGAAACAATTTCGATGTATCTTTTTTTATATGATAGGTACTGCTTATGTGGTTCCATTTAAATTTAGTTAAGATCTATTTAGTTTTGGAGTTATTCGTAATAATGCTACATTTTGTGCATTGTATTAGAAAGGAGCTTCAAAAAAAAACGTCCATTTCGTTACAGCTAAATTATACAACATCTTTATAAATTGAAGCCTGTGATATTTTGGTGTATACGTTATATTCATGTCAAATTTCATCTACTTATCAGAGACTCTAGGCAAAAAGACAGTCAATCATCAAGCATTTCGATATAAATACTACCAGTAGTAGCTTTATATGGGACTGACAATACTGACATTTTTATGTTAACTGACGATTTGAAAATACTTCTAATAATAGCATATTCTAATAAAAGATTATTTTTTAGAGCCTTAAATCTAGTGATAAGTCTATACTTATCTTTTTTTCTTATTTTAATAATAATTTATGAACAAAGAAAGTCGCGGCGCTGAATTCCACCATTTAACACGCAAAGCCTCAAACCCGCGGAATGTGGTGAACAGAAATAAAGTAATCTTAAGAAAACGGAGTGTCTTAACACTAGGTTGTTAGATTCCCTCTGTCTACCCTGCTATATGCGTGATACAACGTGAAGCTAAAAATAAATAATCATAAATTTCCCTTTATAAGACATCCACGTACACAAGTGCATACAGATTTTGATCAAATAAAGATTAGATTCTGATTAAATTCATATGGAACTATCTCGAGCGATTGTTATTTTAGATATTATTGGAATTATATGCGTATTTATATACACGTGGCGCAGTTGAAATGTGGCAGACTGAATACGTGGCGTATTGTGATTATGATTTCCATTGAGGTTGTGGATTCGATTCCTCCTCCAGGAAATGTAAAGCTTAGTATTTTAATTTCCTGGGTTTGGTAACAAGGCATAGCGCGGTGTTGAGTGTTGTCATTCAGCAATGCCTCAATTTGGCGGGAAGTTGGGAACTGAGTGTCTTAACACTAGGTTCTCAGGTTACCTCCGCCTACCTTGCTTTATGCGGGATACAGCGTGAAGCGAAAAAAAAATGAAATTACAGTATTTATTATTTCTATAAAGCAGGCAGAGAGAACATATTGTCTAAATACTTCTCACTCTCTCACTTTCTCTTCGCTTTCCGTATTCGTAGAACTCTACGCTGCGCTTTGTCTTGCCAATGTGAAGAAGAAATCTATATATAAATAAGTGAAGGAAAAACTTGGGATCCCTTTTTACGAAAATTAAAAGGACGGAGAAGAATGAAACTTGGCACACTTATAGTTTATATAGCGAAGGAGTGCACAATGATAACATCTTCTTAAAATAACGCATAAAAAGTATGCGAAATTAATAAAATGAATATTACACACACTACCATGGTTTGACATGCAAGTTTATATAAAGTGACATATACATTGATAGACAACGCGTTGTTAACGCGTCAACGGGAACTCTAGTGAAAATAAATTAACAATAATTACTCTATTGGGTTCCAACCAAATAGTCAAACACTGCCCACTTCATGATAGTGACCTCTCACTAACAACTCGAATAGAGAAACGAGCAGAGAAATTCGCCACTACATTACCTCAATGTCAAAACATAATACTTATACAACAGTCCATATTAATTCCTAAGTTCGTCAGTAAATCATGATTTGTTATAAAAAGATCTGCAAGGTCGCAAGCGATGCATTACATAAGGGTCCTCGAAAACATCAAAGGCGTATTTTAAGATTACCATTTTTAATACAAAAATACAACCTCAATACTATCTTCTAGAACATTTATATAATAGGGAAGTTGGTTAAGTTTTTTTTTGAGCATAGCATGGTAGCCTATCCTCTCTGCCTAGAGAGAACGTAGGGGCGAGACACTACGTTTTTTGCTTAACAATTAGCATTTTCTAGGCACATATTTGCACATATTCGCTCTACAATTTTAATATTTATATATACTTAATATTTATATATATATTCGTTTGGTGGTAGGAGGTTCGTCCTCCGTCTGGCTCGCGACCACTATCATGTCAAAGACGAACCGCCAAATATCTTATGATGTGTTCCGGTTCGATGGCATGTAAGCCAGGTTTTCCCCTTTCCCACCCATCCTTTCCCCAAAATGTGGTGGTTCCGATAGCGGACTACTACATTATTCTCCCTTTCCATCTGTATCCTCTAGGTTGGCAACGCATCTAGTACATCTCTTGTGTTGTAGATGTTCATGGGCGAAGGTAACCACTAAAAGGCGGTCCTTCTGCTCGTTTGCCATCCGGTATCCATAAAAAAAAAAAAAAAAACATTTAAAAAAATCTTAAGAGAACGGAGTGTTTTAACACTATGTTCTCTCAGGTTCCTACTGCCTACCCTGTTTAGATGCGTGAAGCTAAAAAAAAAATATATATTTTTTTTAATTGCCTGAACTTTAAGACTTCCAATACTAATAACTAATTCTAACAAAATATTTACTATAGGTATTATTTTTAACCGATATTCATTTTATTAGGAATAACAATACTATTGACAATGGTCAGCATTTTACATGTTTATAGAAAAATACATGTTTATTATTATTGAGTAATTCAACGTGTATATTTTTCATTATATAATATTGTTATGATATAATAATTATTATTATTGAGTCAGTTAAGTCAATAATATATTTTTTTCTATTAACCTATATATAAATACGTGAAGCAAAAACTTTGGATCCCTTTTAACGAAAATTACGCGGACGGAGGAGCATGAAACTTGGCACACTTATAGTTTATATAGCGAAGGAGTGCAGAATGTTAATATTTTTTTTGAATAATGCATAAAAAGTATATTAAATTAATAAAATAAATGTTACACACACTACCATGGTATGACATTCATGTTTATATAAATTGACATATTCATTACTGAAGACAACGCGTTGTTAACGCGTCAACGGGGACACTAGTTATATTAGATACATTGCAGTACAAACTGAAACAAAGTCTACCAAATTTCAAAAAACAATATTACAGAAAAATATTTTAGGAATATAGAGAATCTTTATTTTTTTAACCGAGCTTAAAAAAGAAGGGTCATTCGACTGTTTTTTTTATGTGTATAACTTCACTGAGTGGACTAATTTCGGTAATTCATGTTTTATATGACAGGTAGTGATTCTAATGTGGTCCCATTTAAATTTAGTTTTGACGAGTAGTTTTTGAGTTATTCGTAATAATTATATTTTTAACACCTGTCGTGGCGCAGAGGCACAAGCGTGCGACTGAAAACGCGACAGGTTGTGGGTTCGATTCCCACTCCAAGAAATGTAAAATTTAGTATTTTCATTTCTTGGGTTTGGTAACAAGGCAAAGCGCGGCGTTGAGGTCCGGCACTCAACACGCAATGCCTCAATTTGGCGGAACGTGGGGAACGGAAATGTTGAAAGAGAATGGAGTGTCTTAACACTAGATTCTCTGGTTCCCTCTGCCTACCCCGCTATATGCGGGATACAGCGTGAAGTTAAAAAAAAAAAAAAGAAATATATTTTTTGTGTATTTTATTTACAATCGAGACAGATTTTATTAAAATCTTCATTATACTGTCAGCATTTTACATGTTTATAGAAAAACACATGAATAATAATAAATAATTATTATCATTTCAACATAAAAACATGTATATTGTTCATTATACAATATCATTATGATATAATAATAATTGTTATTATTGAGTCACTTAAGTTATAAATATATTTTTAACCTATTTTAAAATTAGAGGAGTTTCTATATGCACTAATTTTTTTGATATATTTTTAAATCATAGCTAATGCTTCCTTTGGGACCACTATTTAAATTTACGTAGTGACGTAGTTTTTGATGTATTTATACATTTCATTCGGTCGGTTCTATGCGTTAGGTTATTAAATACTCGTAATAAGGAAAATACTAATATATGCTGAAAAATCAAACAGAATTTCAAACTATGAAAAAATATATAAAGATAGACACATATAAAAAAAAGGAGGCGTGTCACAATAATAAGTAAACCATTTTTGATATGTTATTCTTTTTTTATATAATAGCTAGTGCTTATATGGTCTCATTTAAATCTAGTTAATAACTGGCGAGTAGTGTTTGAGTTTTTTTTTTTTTTTTTATGGATAACGGATAGCAAACGAGCATGAAAGACCACCTGATGGTAAGTGGTTACCTTCGCCCATGGACACCTACAAAACCAGAGATGTTGTAGATGCCGTTGCCAACCTAGAGGATACAGATGGAAGGGGACAATGTAGTAGTCCGCTATCGGAACCTTACCACATTTTGGGGAAAAGATGGGTAGGAAAGGGAAAATCTGAGAAGCACATGCCATCAGACCGGAACACATCATAAGATATTTAATGAGTTTCGTCACTTTATTTACCTATTCTGCATAATAGTTTCACTTCTTGGCGCATTTTATTTTTTTTAAATTTTTTTTAACTTCACGCTGTAACCCGCATATAGCAGGGAAGGCAGAGGGAACCAGAGAACCTAGTGTTAAGACACTCCATTGTCACTTTATTTTAAGTTTCTATTCATTTTTAATATATTATTTTTTATATTTTTTAATATATTAAAAAAAATCAATGATACTGGAGGAAGGTCACGTAAAAAGCATGAAGACCGGAGGGCACGCATGAAGAGGTTAATGACTGTGGACGAGGCGAAAGAGGTATGCAGGGACCGTAGCGTTTGGCGCTCCGGAACTCTGACTACCCCGCTATGGATAAAGCGTGAAGTACTACTTACTACCTACCTAGGTAGGTATTAAATATTCCCACAAATGACAAATATTTTGTTCCAATTAATATATGGTGAAAAATCAAACAAAATTCAAAAACTATAAAGAAATAGAAAAAAATCTTCTCCGTTTAAAAGAACTGCTCTTTTAGCTATTTTTTAATAGTTAAAAAAAAGGGGGCGGTTCTCAATAATAGGTGAACCAATTTTGATAATAATTTTTTTAATATAATAGCTAGTGCTTATGTGGTCTTATTTAAATTTAGTTAAGATCTGACGTAGTTTTTGAGTTATTTGTAATAATTTTACTTGTAGTGCATTTCATATTGATTATATAAAATGAATGAGATATTTGTTAAGCACATACCTGCTTAAAAAATGTAATAATATACCAGAAACAACTATAAAAGAATATTTTTTCAGAATATAGAGTAAAAAAATCTAGTTTTTTTTTATTTTTTTTAACTACTTTTTAATATTTTTAACCTACTTTCTAAAAAAAAAACAACTAACAAATCAAATGCTGCATATTAAAAAAAAAAAAAATCGCAAACGCTCAATAAACTAAAACAACCTTAGGGACTCAGCTTAAATGTTAAAGCTACCAGGGCAGCATAATCTGATAGGAGTACCTTTACTGTACACGTGTAAAAATGATAACGTTAGTCGATACGACCTTGTGTTTCGTGGTTTTTTTTCTAAGATACTTTTTTCTTTTGCCATTCTATGTGTTTTGAGATTTATTTAATAAATTATAGATTAAAATTTTAAAAAATCACTCATTTTTCTATGTGTTTTTTTCCATACAGTGACTAGTTGAAGCGTTAATAACGCATTACTCAGTGTAACACCTAACAACACAACACAACACAACAAAGCCGTCATTGTTCGCAATGAGAAACGATAAAGCATCGTATATCCTATGCCATTCGCCTTTATCAGGGGGCGATAATGCAACGAGAACATGAGTTCATCGCCTAACGGTAGGCAGTAGGCAGAGTACAGTCTACAGACGGACAACCGTTATGCAACCATACCTTGTGCCAGATTTTGTTGAGTTTTTACGTTTTAATATATGTCTACGTGCATCGCGGTTAGGATGGAGAGGAGGCGGTCGCAGGATGCGTGTGCACATCGCTTACAACACCCCCCTCCCCCTTACCCCCCACACGCCGCGTGCACCCCCTCCCCCCGCCGCTAGGAACAGCTGACCGCGGGCGCACTCCGGGCTCGCCGACCACTGCGTCATGCCGCATCGCCTCGCGCACTCACAGCACTACCCGCGCAGCGTTGTATGTGACACACCACGGAACCCTCGGCGAGTCGCGGCCGCTCACTCGGTGCGCAAATATAGCGTAGGTGTGCGTGTTGAGCGTCGACGACGTCGAGCGGCCACGAGTCACTAGTACACGCGCAAGTTAGAGCTAGAGAAAACTACGGGTAGAGACCCGGACGCGATAGAGACGAGAATCGCACGCGCAGTACCGTGCGGTGCATCGACAGCGGGCAGCGGGTTCACAGGGAGCGGCGCACATAATCACAGCGTGGCATAACACCGCTCGGAACCGGCGAAATTTCGGGCTTCCTTTGTTTACGTGGGGCGGGGCGCGTGGCGCTCAAGGTCAAGAGCGGCGGCGGAGGGCGGAGGCGGCGCGCAGGGCGGCTTTGCGGTGGCGCAGGGCGGCGGCGGCGGCACTTACCGGCTTGGAGGCGCCGCTCTTGCAGCTCGATGAAGCGCGCCGCCTCGAGCAGCGTGTCGAGGAGGCTCATGTCGGGAGCGCGGGCGGCCGCGCGCGGTACGAGCGCGCCCGCTGTCACGCCGCGACTGGCCGCCGCCGCCACGCGCGCCTCCGCTCACGTGGCCGCCGGCGAGCGCGCGCGTCACGTGGCGCCCCGCCCCACGCGCCCCCCACCGCCGCGATCGATGCGCGGCCAGTGCGAGCGAGACCGCCGCTACGTACGCAGCCGGGACGCCGGCATAAGTCGTCAGAGCGAGGTGTCGCCGACGACGACGGCGGTGAGTTGGCACGGCTTTGTTTACCGCGACGCAGTGGTCGCCGCGCGCGCGGGGGCGGGGCGAGGGGGCGCGCCAGCACGTGCCGGGGACACTAGAGCCGACTTTCACTGCACCGCGTTGCGCGCCGAATAAAAAGTTGTAGAGTTTAATAGCTGCTGAAATACTTACCTCATGTTTAGAACAATTATGCCAACAGACACACGACAAGCCAAAAATGAATGCAGAAAATTATTGCATATTTGTCCTACTCATAGAAACGGCTAAACCTCATATAAACTCTACTGTTTTCTTTACAATATTCAAGACCAGATATTCATAAACTGAAGTGATACAAATCTAAGATCTTCATACTAATCTTGTTACTAAAATAAAAGAAATCGCATACACATTGAATCAATAGTATGATAGCATAATTACAGTGACCTTGTATCCAGCGAGGGGACGATCGCCGGCGAACAATAAAGGAGCGCAAACTGTATGCAAAATATATGGTTTATAGTACAAAGTAACTGAGTGACATATTGCATTATAAATTTTATTCTGTGATAAAAAATCTATATATATATATATATATATATATATATATATACGCGGACAGAGGAGCATGAAATTTGGCACACTTCTAGTTTGTATAGAGAAGGAAGAGCAGAATGCTAATATTTTTAAAATATAACCATGGTTCAACATCCATGTTTATATAAAGTGACATATACATTCCTAAAGACAAAGCGTTGTTAACGCGTCATTGGGGACAGTAGTTAACATAAATACGTCCAAATTGGGAAACTACCATTATGGTAGAGTCCAATAAGAAAAAAATAATTAGTTCATATTAGTCAACTCTTATATTATTATTACTGTCGAAACACAATTCTTACAACTTTACTATCATAATACAAATACAATATTACTTTATATTAAGGCTCTACTATACTCTTTTTATTATTATTTTACTTACTTAATAAAGTATTATTTAGCATCACGACTCATCCGTTCTCTACTAGCGTCCTGAATTGAGTTGAGTGACGGAACTCAACGCTGCACTTTGTCTTACCAGAGCGGAAAAATAAAAATATACATATAAAAATAAAAACATACATTAGAACAAGAATCTCTATCTATCTTTATCCTTATTCCAAATTCTATCTTTATTCCAACAAAAAAATTCCATGCATAATAATTAGTACATCAATTCTAATATTATTAATATCGCTATAAATCTGTTTATATTCTGCTATTTTACCATTCTTATAGTAATAAGACATAACGTTAAAGTTCTAACTTATTTCTTTGAGAGTAATTTTATTACCATTTTTTTCAGCATAAGTCTTTCACCACATAAGATGATCTATAGCCAAGACACTCCACTTTCCTCCGAATTCGAGACCGGAGTGTCCTCCAGGGCGGAGAAACGAAAATAATTTTGAATAATAATAAAAAACGAATAGGGCAAGAATAAATAAAATAAGAACTCTACCTTTATTCCAATGGTAAAAAACTTTACTTAAGGCGTTTACGTTAAGGCTCTACCATTTTTTTAATCACTATTTTTTTCAGCATCACGTCTTATCCCGCATAGCAGAAAATCTATAGCTAAACGACAAAGATACTCCGTTCTTCCCTCTGGAATTCCAAAAACTACATTTTGAGTGGCTCAACGCCGTATTTTTTTACCAAAGCACAAACGTGAAAATAACTGCGAATAATAATAAACAAAGAATAGGACAAAAAAAAACGAAATAAGAAGAACTCTACTTTTATTAAAATGTTTTACAAAATAGAAAAAAAAACATGATTAGTACATCGACTTTAATATTGTTACTGTCAAAATATCTATAAAGATATTTCGATATGATATTTGATAGATTCGATATGATATAGAGAGAGTAAGTGAATATAAATCCACTTACTCTCTCTAGCTCTACCATAATTTTCTTTTCGCTTTTAATTTTATAAACATTTTTTCCAGTTTCACGTCACAAAGACAATCTAGACATAAAACACTCCGTTCTCCTCGTTCTGAAAAATTCAAGACATTGGGTGTTTATTCACGGAAAATAATATGAAGTTTGGCGCTGAGTTCAACGCCACACTTCATATTACGAGAGCGGGGAAATGAGATTTTTTTTAATTCATTCATTCATTCCTAAAAAAATTCACGAACCTACAACCACCGCTTTATCTAACTCCCACCATCCCATTCCACCAACCACCATCAATACAAAATTACCACTTTTTTTTTAATTTAACAAAAATTTAGATTAGAGAGTTACGTTACATAGTTAACTGCAGGAATTGATAAAAATAAATTAAAATAACCTACTAATCAATAATAAATTTGAATTCAATTTTGACAAGTACAATCAGTTTTATTAAATTAAAGCTAGCTCTCATTCAATCAATCAATTTATCAACCAATCAATCAAATAAATAAAAAAAAACTACAAACCAGTGTTATCATTTTTCAACAACAACCTATGTTATAAGCACCTAGTGTCAAGCCACTCCGTTCACTGCTTTCCGCCTGAATTGAAGTCATAACGTCTCAACATATTCGCGCCCGGATAATGTTTTACGATTCAGCCCTTAATACCGGCAAATATAATGAAATTCTGAAGCTGGTATGGTCAAGGGGTGGATAAACAGTATAAAATTTGTTTTTAAATATTAGTATTGAAAATATAAAAAATAATAATTTGAAATGACGTGAATTCACGTCACGATTATATTTAATATATATATAATCAATGCCTCGAGTGATAATCGAGTCTATAACTAATTACGTTCACAGTAGCTATACCACTGCGCCATGATGGTCTCATTCAATGAAGCAAAGGTTAGCTCTAATTCAATCAATCAATTTATCAACGAATCAATCAATAAAATAAAAAAAACATTATACTCTACAAGAACAGGGGATATCATTCTATGATAAGAACCTATATTACATCTAATATTACTTATTTATTAATATTTGGCGTTGAGTTCTGCCACTCAGCACACAATGCCTGAATTCGGCGGAAAGTGAACGGAGTGTCTTAACACTAGGTTCTCAGGTTCTCTCTGCCTATTTTGCTATTTGCAGGATACAGTGTGAAGCTATAAAAAATAATATTTATCACTTCTTAATAAATAAAAAAAACAGCTTTACTTAGCTTAAGTTTCAATTCAATTTTATTCAAAATTCGAGACATTGGTTTTCGATTGGCGAAATTCAATGCCGCCCTTTGTAATAGTAGAGCCTAGAAATTAAAGTAATTTTAAAATAATTATTTTTCATATCTGCGAATCGAACCTATAACAGACTGCCTTACTGAATCACTATGGTGTTGATTTTTTTAAAATACCAAGACCTAATTTTAAATAATCCGGTGAGTTAAAACAAATATTGGTGTCAAAAAGAAACAATTCCATTCAAAATACACTTTTATTTTTATTTTACTATAAAATAAAACAATTCAACAAAGCAAACTTGGATGACAGTAAATATAAAATGAGAAACTGTATAATTAGATGTATTATACAGTAAATTGTCTAACTTACTGTATAAAGTATAAAAAAATCTTTAAATGTATAAAAAACATACATTTTAAATTGCTTACTAAGCAAACAATCATAACAATTTTGTTAAAAAATATAGTTCTCGAAAATCGATTAAGTTAAAAAATCGATATCAAACTTCATATTCGAAACCATGATCGATATTGCCATCTTAAATATAATATGAGCGTTTTTTTATATGTGTTTGATCACAAAATATCAGTCATAATAATTATTTTAACTTCAAGCATTTGGGACGATTTATTAAAATTAGAATTTGTTCTTTGTAAAATAACTTAAATTATGTGCTGTAGATAATTCTCTTTGACTGACTGTTTAAAAAAGTAGTATTGCTTTGAAATATCTATAGTTTTAATAATAATTTCTTAAATTTTGACCCAAAAACTAATAAAAATTATTACAACAACAAAAAATACATACAGCTGATGTCTTTTTATAACAAATTTTAGTAAGAAAAAGAATCGATTTAGCGAACGATAATCGATTTACAATGTATACGTATAAGGTAAAGTTTCCTTTAATATATATATATATACTTCTGATAGAAAACTAAAGTATACCTAAATCAGATTTGAACTATTTAAACTTATTACTACTAATTATCCACTGGACCAATAATTAAAAATATTACAAATGGTGTTCCACACATAAGAACACACACATAACATACATATATTAATATATAAAAAAAAAATTTACTTTATACAAATGTATACAATACAATTAATTTAATAAAACGGCACCAAATTATACACTTTTAATAATACATATATTATAAAAAAAAATATATAAAATTTCTTTCTAGAACTTATACGTATATTATAGTAAATATATATATATATATATATATAAAATATTACACACAAAAATGTCTAAAATTCTTAGAAACATTCATTTTTCCATACAATAACAATAACTAATTACGAAATAATTATATAGATATAAAAAAACACGATTCATTACACATAAATCAGGTAAATGGCTACAGCACTAAAAACTAGAAAAAAATCACTATGAATAATTTAAACACACGCCATATAGAAAAAAATATTTAAAAACATTAACTTCACGCTTTATCCCGCATAGAACAGAGAGAAAGGAACACTCCGTTCTCTATCCGAATTGAAAACACTGCATATTAACCTGTCAACGGGGGAACAAACTTATGTTAATCCAGCTACAGATTGCAAGAACATGAAAATTCATGACGCATCGTCAATATGATGACATATATATAACCACTCAAAAATTTAATAGATAAGAACAACGTAGAACGTAATGCATTCAATATATTACTATTAATTTTCATGACGAAAAATGTCGTCATATCTATTGCAGTAGACTTGTATGTATGACGAAATATTTCGTCAATATGATGGCATATATGTAACCACTCTAAAGTTTAATAGATAAAAACAGCGTAGAACGTAATGCGTTTAATATATTACTATTAATTTCCATGATGAAAAATGTCGTCATGTCAATTGCAGTACGCTTTGATTATGACGAAATATTTCGTCATATCCCGTTAACAGGTTAAGTAGCGGAGCTTAATGCCGCGTTTTGTCATTACCTCAAGTGAGAATCGAACCCAAAATCACTGCGTTTACATTAATTAAATAAATATTTAACATATATTATAGCTACATACAAATGAATGATAAAATAAAAATATAAAATAAACTAATGAGGACATCAACTAAATTCTAATACATACTATGACTAACCTACAATCACGTTTCACATCCTCCGCGTTGCTGCTGCCCTGGTACCCCTGTGGACGCGTAACCGTTATGTTACTTGTATCGATCGTATTAAATATGTGGCTGAATAAATTAATGTATTTTTTTTTTTTTATTATATATAGACTCCTTTCTCTAATTTATATCAATTTAGGTTTTAATTTTTTTTTATGTTTGCATTTTTTTTAAATAAAATTGTATTTTTTTGCAGTTAAATAAAATTTTGCAGTTATTGCAATAATTTTAATTATAAATGAGAGTTATAATTAATTAAATATAAATAAAATACAAAAAATATACTATTATTGAATCCGTGTTAATTAATACTAACATTAAACCCGTACGAGACGTCAATAAATTGCTAAATTGACTTGCATATAGATTTTTTAAACTTTAATAAGTATTACAATTATTTTATTTATACAGTGAATAAATGACAAAAAATCAAACATTATCAAGTACAAAAAGTATTTTTTTTTTTTTACTATATATTCTATATAGTAAAAAAAAAACATCATTTACATAGGTAATGAACTTAAAAAAAGGTTGACCTGAAAAGTATAACACTTTCGATTTATACACGCCTAGTACATTTTTTTTTAAATATACAAACTATTTTTTTGTATCAAAACTGCCTATAATATAAAAATAAAAAAAAAAAGAAGCAAATATTAAAAGGCCAAACTTTTTGCAGCAAAACGTAAAAAAAAAATACAGAATATAAATAATATATTTATTATATATTATATATTTATATAATAATATATATAATATAATACCAGGAGAAAATAAACTAAAAGAAGTTTATATAAATAAAAACGCTTTAAGCTGTACAACACACATACGTTTGTCAATTAATTTAGTAAAAAAAAAAAAGAAACTTGTATGCACTAGATTACCAAGACATCAGAAGCATTGAGGAGTTTATATAGACTATTTTAATTATATTACTAATTAATACAGGACCGAAATAATTACATGAAAAAAACGAATTTAAATAACAAGGTTATTGTAATAATTAGTTTTAATATTATAGTTAATTTGCGATTGGTTGTGGGTTCGATTCCCACTCATGGAATAAATATATTTGAATTATTTTCAAAAGTGCGGCGTTTAGCACTCGATATTTCATATTAAGGCGGTAAGTGAGAAGTGGAATATTTTGTCTCTAAGTCAACATACTGTTAGTAACTGTTTGAAGGAAAGTAAAGTAGGTTCAAGTATACCCGACAAAAAACATAACAGTAACTTTTAATGCACATTTTCCCGGGTAACAGGGTAGTTGGAGTGTCAAACCCAGTGTAAAGACACTCCGTTCGCCACTTTAAATAGTAATTTTTTTTTTTATTTAAATTTAATAAAAAATACAAAGGTAATGGAACTAAAGGCATTTTGCTATAAACTCTAGTTATTATAAAAAGATTTACCTATCGCTTATTTTTTAAACAAACAGAAAGAGACAGATAACAGTACAACAATTAGAGGCCATCATGTCGCAGCTGGGTCCAGCGTTTGACATAAATATGTTGTTCGTGGGTTCAATTTCAACTCGAGAATTTAATCTTCCCTTCATTCCTCATTTAATTTAATCCTAATTTGTTCTTTAACCACTTAAAAAGGAGGTTCCCAGGAATTTGACTATATTTTTTTAGTGTGTTAACTGCTTATATTTACACTACACAATGTATGTGGTCCATCTAAATTTAGTTTATTAGTTTTGAGATTTTCACATGCTTGGTTCCATGGCAATTATAAAGTCATTATTGTCAGTGAGAGACGAAATGTTAAAAGAGAGCAGGTGTCTTAACACTAGGTTCTCAGGTTCTCTCTGCCTACCATGCTATATGTGGGATACAGCGTGAAGCTAAAAAGAAAAAGAAATAATTTCTCCATTCAAAAATCCGAAAACAGAGTGACTTTACACTAACTTTCTATCAAAAAAAAAAAAACTCATTTGACACCTCAACAAAGTGCACAATAAACTCACCAAAGTACCAGGAGAGCAGTAGCTATGAGGAGATGGCCGACAATATACAGCGGCTATCGACTCAAGTTGCTGAGGTACAAGCTCTTGAGTTCCGTTTTGGGCATGTTCTCGAAGAGCGCCGCGCGGTTCTGACCCTCACCCTTCTTGACCCAGTGGCCGTATACGCGGAATGCACACCCGTCGATTACCTGTTCAAATATTTTCCATATATTAATATGTAAAGCAAAAAAATTGTACCCCTTTTTACGGTATTTATGTTAACGAAGCTTGGCAAACTCATAGTTTATATAGCGAAGGAGTGCAGAATGATAATATCTTTTAAAAATAATGCCTAAAAATATATTAAATTAATAAAATAAACACACTACCATGGTTTGACATTCATGTTTATATAAAGTAACAAATACGTTGCTAGGAAACGCGTTGTTAACGCGTCCACTACACTAGTTTAATATTAATATGTGAAGCAAAACTTTTGCCGGTATATTTTTAGGGAATCCGATGGAAGCCGTGTTATATGGACACCTCGCCACTGCATCCTAGTGAGGATGGATGTTCGTTACTGTTTCACATTGAACGGATGATTTATTTGTATATATTTATTTTTATTTATTTATATATGTTATTTATATCTTCGTAATTCTGTATCCTTTTTCTCTCTTTTTTTTGTGATCTTGCACAGATGCTCTATCCCGCTGTTATGCACTCATCCACTTCCACGGGTTGACTGGTAAAGATCTTTTTTAGAGATAAGTCCACCTTTGTGTACTAAACTTTATGTTTTCTTTCTTTTTTGGTTTTAAAGGGCAATAAAGAATATATATACATTAGGATAACCATTTGCTTACTATTTATGAAAATGTATTGCATTTACAAAATGTTTTATTGCGCCAAGAAAACATACTACACACAATTAAAAAAGTAATCGGGTCGTCTGATTGTAAAGACGATCGGTTATGGGTTCGATTCCCACTTAGAGAAGTGGTATTTAAATTGATTTCATTTCTTCTTAGGTAAGACAAAACGTACCGTCAAGTTCAAATATGGGTGGAAAGCGGTGGAGTGTCTTAACACTAGGTTAGGTAGGTGAAAATTGTAATTAGGTAAGCCAGTAAATTTAAAGAAGCCAGTATAAATTTAGGGAAGCCGTTATAGGATATAACTTTATTTAGTAATTTCACAACGGAATTTTGATGATGACCACTTTTTTTTTGGGTGGTTTTAGATGTCAGAGTTTGTTTTTTTTGCAAACTCAATTTTTTTTATAAAAACTTTTTTTTAAGCACTCACCTTCCTCAAAGCGCGCATAGTATAAGGGTCGACGATGGCGTCGCACAGCGGTATGGCGCGCGCGGAGGTGTGCTGCAGATGGCGGAGGCGCACCGCCGCGCGCACCGTCACCAGCGCCACGCGCAACTTGGCGCGAGCGTTGAAACCGCCCGCTTTTATTGCCTGTTTTATATATATAAGTCAATTTAGTCAATTCTGTGAGAACTCTCGACAAAATAAACTATGTGTTGCTTTGTAAAACAAAGTTTTATTTATTTTTATAACTTTTACACTAGGAAAATACAAATACACAACTACGATTACCTGTAAAACAAAGAAACGACATTTTAAGTTACTTTGTCGATCTCTTTTCATTACTTAACATAATCTTCAATTCACTTTTATTTTTATCACTGTAAATCTGACGCTATTTTGTCTTTACAATTAAATCTTATTTTCCTAACCACTAATGCCATCTATCTAATCAACATCATCAATAGTAAAGCGCGCCCAAATTCGAACTACTAAAGAAAGGAATTCAATGGTATTTCCTTACATATATATTATATATACTTATAACTATAGAAAAATTGATAATAATATTATAAATGGGAATGTGTGTTTGTTTGTCCTTCTTTCACAAAATAGTAAAACGATTTCATTATGATTTTCAACGTAAGACATTACTTGGCACGAGCATTGGAACCACCCGATTTTGTTGGCTATATAATTTGTTTAGTTATACACCAAGTTTTTTTTTTTTTTTTATGGATACCGGATGGCAAACGAGCAGAAGGACCGCCTGATGGTAAGTGGTTATCTTCGCCCATGAACATCTACAACACAAGAGATGTACTAGATGCGTTGCCAACCTAGAGGATACAGATGGAAAGGGAGGATAATGTAGTAGTCCGCTATCGGAACCACCACATTTTGGGGAAAGGATGGGTGGGAAAGGGGAAAACCTGGCTTACATGCCATCGAACCGGAACACATCATAAGATATTTGGCGGTTCGTCTTTGACATGATAGTGGTCGCGAGCCAGACGGAGAACGAACCTCCTACCACCAAAAAAACACCCAGTTGTAGCAGAAGGAAAAATTGTAATAATATAGAAAAACCTAATAAAATACGTCAATAATGATCAGGGAGTACAAATAAAAATTGTGCTTGAAGCATCAAAAAAATAGTTTACGAGAGAATGAGAGGAATATCGAGTACTAGTAGTGAAACGAGAAATCCTATTTCTTCCGTTTTCATAGGAATTTCAAAAAGTTCTCTTTAGTGCATTCATCCCAATCATGCGTTGTCTGTCAGTCAGTCAGTAACATAAAAGTTTTATATATTTAAATAAGGGACGCTACAAAGTATCGCACAAAAAATAAAAAATACTCTAAAATGTATTTAATTTTTTTAATGTAAATGATTAGTGCACCGCCTTCCACTACTTTATACAAATCCAATATCCAAAGGTTGCCTGGAAGAGATCGCTTTAAGCGATAAGGCCGCCTTATTGTACGCTATTACTACGAGTACTTCTATGTTATTTGTTTATTTGTGTGCAATAAAGAATATTTGTATTGTATTGTTATTGTATTCTTTTAAAATGTATATATTCTCTGGTTATTTTAATCTTATATTTTTAAATGTTCAATAATTTATCATGACGCATTTTTGTTACACTGAAATAATTCTAATTCGCATATAATTCTTAACAATGTTTCACTTTTTAAAATTGCGTATTGAAATGTAATTTGTTATCAAATTAAAAAATATCTATTTTTGTAAATTTTACTAAGCGACAATTAAACTTGTCAGATGAAAACTAAATACTACATCATAAGTGTCAACAATGAATAATAATACCTATAGATATACCCAATTATCATTTTTTTAAATTCCTGTGTAATATTTATTAATAATTAGTTAAATATTTATATTTTTAGAGTTTTTTTTAAATACAAAAATGCACATGCAACACACATTCTACGCCGCTACTGCTGAAAGGCAAAATAACCCTTAAATGCGATATTATCTATAAATGACATACAGATAACATACAGCCTACCATAGTTTATATTAAAAAAAATGATGTTTATATAGTAAAATATTTTTATTGTTTAAAACATACGCATTTAAGGGTTAAATTTGTAGAAAGAAACAAGGATTACATTAGAAAATCGTGTAAAGTGTATGTTATATATATATATATATATATATATATATATATATATATATATATATAAAAAAAAAATATATATATATATATATATATATATATATATATATATATATATATATGAATAATAAAAGTGTATATGTTTAAAAGCTAAAATTAAAAACATATTTAAAGTTTTATTTATACCCTTATTTTATATATATAAAATAGCATATTAATTGTAATTAAAATTATTATATGCACTTACTTTTGTCAATCTAAGAAAGAAACACTCTCTTATTATTAAAGGATAAATATTTATTAAGAAATTAAAAGGTAATGTTACTAACAAGGCTAAATAAACTATTCTATTTTAGTACTACGACATTATTAAAATATATATTTAAATCCCTACATATCAATTAAAATAATTAATTCTATGATTTATATATATATATATATATATATATATATATATATATATATAT
>JAKGSA010000577.1:0-48393 GCA_033558755.1 Philaethria dido
AATGACAGTCCGTACTACATGCTATAGAGTATAGTGCGTATATGTGTTCAATTGAAGCCATATTGAAGATATATTTTGAAATTATTTTGACAAACAATCACGTCTGCCATTGTTTTATATAAAAGTATCCTATGTCCTTTTTAATATGTCGAAAAATATATGTAGAAAATTTCATGATAATCGGTTGAGTAGTTTTGGCGTGACAGACAAACTTACATTCATATTTATAATATTAGTAGGGATTAGTAATATAAAATTCATTAAAGATCATTAAATTCATTAAAGGTCAGTGTGCAATGGGACAGCGGCGAACGGAGTGTCTTAACACTAGATTCTCTCTGAATACAAGACATTGCGTGTTAAATGGCGAAAATCAACGCCGCATTTTGTCTTACCAGAGCGGTAAAATTATAATAAATTAAATAAGATTATTGCACTGAGTGGAAATCGAACCCGTTAACAATGCTCTACTTATGGCGTTAATCTTCACCAATCAATACTGCCTCAGATTCGGGTGTTCTCTGACTACAGTACTATATTAACAATATGTTTAAAAAAAATTTAATTTAATATATTTTTTATTATTTTTTTAGGAAATTATCGTTAGTGGTTAACGGAAATGCAATAGAGAACGGAGTGAGTCACGTACCCGCCCTCACAGATAGCTGTGTGGACCAACTGCCTTCTGAAACAGACACTTATAATGATCAGGTATTATTTTATTAATTGTTGCATGCTGAGTGGCGGAACTCAACGCCGCGCTTAGCCTTGTTACCAAACCCAGGAAATGAATTTAACATTTTCTGGAGTGGGAATCGAACCCACAACCTGTCGCGTTTACAGTCGCACGCTTGTGCCTCTGCGCCGCGACACGCGTTATGCATTACGGAGTGTCTTAACACTAAATATTTATAATACACAGGTGGACGGTCCACTCGCAGACAGCGTGACCCTCACCATAGCCGCAGTTGATGGGGTCGATGGGGTCATAGCGGCAGACGGGGTCGAGGGGGTCGAGGTCACGAGTCGAGACATCGCCAGTAACTCATCGTCCTTAGAAAGAGAGTTGGTGTCCATGTCCGGGGTCACTGCGGTCGTCGGGGGTCAAGATGAACCCCCCGTGTTTGTATGTGACACGTACACAGATGTTATTGGTATGGCCGAGGTTAGTTTTTGTTTAATTTTTTTCGAGTTTAGGAGTTATTTGTAATATTTTTGAAGTGTCAAATATATATTTTTTAAATAGTGTAAGTCTAATGAGTAAATAAATATAATTTTTAAGATAATTGAATCGATAAGTGCAGAAACAACGTAAGTCCGGATTTTCAAATTTTGCAGGAGGGAGAACAACAACACGCATCTTGCCTTTCTAAGCTAGTTTAAATCGATTACGATTTTTTGCATTTTTTGTGACTTACGTTGTTTCTGCACTCACCGATTCAATTATGAGAGAGAATTTATTATTTTACTGTAATTGACTGAAAATATATCAGTTTTTAGTAGATTTTTGTTTACTTGGTTTTAATATTTCTAAAGTGTTATTGTATCGGGAAAAAATATATTTTTAGAAAACATGAAAAAATTGAAACTTTCCTTTTGAAACTTTCCTTTTTATACGATTTTTATAAATTATATTAATATTTTATACATAATTTCTATAAATATTTATGTTTTTAAGTCATAATTGATTGAAAATATTTAATATTTCCGTCTATAATAGATTATTTACTTAAAAAATATTTTCAAAAATTCGTACGAGCCTCGAACCTACACCTCATATTTTTATACGATTTTTAATTTTATTTTTACATAATTAGAATAAATAATAATAAAATTCAACATTTCGCAGGCTGCAAGAGAATCAGCAAGATCAAGAAACATAAGTATAACATGGCGTTCTATATCGGAATCTAGTAACCAATCGTCCACGGGCTTCGATATACCTGAGAATTCACCTCAAGCGAGAACTGAACCCACTGCCCTCCGGTTGCAAGAGATAGATAATCATAACTCAACGGAAGGGGACGTTGTCAATCATAACATTGTGAATGAATTAACTAATCATAATAGGGAAGTGAATGGATTGTCAGAAATTGCTGCTAAATTTTTGGAAGTTGATTTAAATGGTGAGTTTTTTTTACATACATACATACATACATACATACATAGCTTCACGCTGTATCCCGCATATAGCAGGATAGACAGAGGGAATCAAGTGTTAAGACACTCTGTTCCCCACTTTCCGCCGAATTGAGGCATTGCGTGCTGAGTGGCGGAACTCAACGCTCTGCTTTGCCCTGTTATCACCCACTGCACCCAGGAAATGAAAAAATCCATTTCCTGGAGTGGAAATCAAACCCACAACCTGTCGCACTTACAGTCGCACGCTTGTGACTCTACGCCACGACAGGCTTTTTTATTTTTTTTTTTTATGTAGAAGGGAGAGAGAGTAGTGTTTTTATTCCGTGTTACAATTTCTGGTCCTATTTAAGTGTCGAGTGTTGAGAGATGGTTGAATGTTGTCTTTTTAAAAATGACATAAATTATAGTTTTCATGTGTAGGAATTGAATCCATTACTAAGTCCGTTTATAGTCAAATGCTGTTTCACTGTTTCACTTAAAAAATCTTATTTTTTCATACCTATAGTAATTAAACAAAGTTTTATTTCTACGAATTAAGTAAAAGAAATACAATATATTTTTTATTCATATTATTCAATATTTTTTATTTTTACTATAAAAACTAAAATGATCATATCTACCCTAAACGGGAGCCTCATTTCTGAGAAACACTTTGTCTTATAGAAAGATATACATTACAGATGATTGGGTTTTAATTTTTTATGTGACACTTGAATAGGACCACAGATTGACCCAAAAATATTTTTCATGAAATCGCTTTTCGCTTGTACCCCTAGGCGTTGATTCCTCATTTGAAAATACATATTTGTATATAAGATATGGAGAGATATACATTATAGGTTTCCCAACTTTTGAATCAAAAAACCATTTTTTAAACAATATCTTTCGTTTGTACCCCCAGGCGGTGGTTCCTCCAGCGGCCTCAGCTCCGAGAGCGAGGGTGAGGGGGCAGCGCGGGTCGCCAGTCAGCTGACGCTGTGCCCCGCGTCCCCTCGACGAGCCCCCACGCGTGCGCCGCCCTGCCCCGCCTGCCCCGCCTGCCCCGCCTGCCCCACGTGCCCGCGGTGTACTGGTGAGATATGGATACATGTAGCTATCTACATATTACTTATCTATATAAGTGTTAGTAACGCCTGTCGTGCGCAGAGGCACAAGCGTCAACTATAAACGCGACAAGTTGTGGGTTTGATTTTGATTTTCTGGGTTTGGTAACAAGGCAAAGCGCGGCGTTGAATTCAGCCACTCAGCACGCAATGCCTCAATTCGGCGGAAAGTGGGGAATGGAATGTCTTAACACTAGGTTCCTTCTGCCTACACTGCTATATGTGGGATACAGTGTGAAGTTATATATATATCTATGATAAGTGTTAGTCTAAGACTTAGACTTTCTTACTTAGACACTTAGACTCTAAATGATAAAATGTATATATGATAATATGTACTTAGGTAGTGTATTATAATTTAAAAAATATAGACAGGAAGAAAATTAAAATTAATTTCAAATAAAATATGCTAAAATAAAATGATTATCTTTATTAAATTTAAATGATACATCAAAAGCTAAATAAAAGAAGGATCATTAAATTTGATTTACCTACTAAAAAATATATAGTAATACATAAAAAATATAGTCAAATTAATAACTTTTTTTTTTGATAATTTTTTTAATCCATAAAGTTGCGGGTTAATGGATTATTATGTACAATAGAGGCATAATCGAATAGAGTACATTTAGAGTCGAATAGCTAAATTCAAAACGTAAACATAATAAAATTAACTAGTTAGCTGTTGTTTGTGGGTTCGATTCTCACTGGCGTATGACATGAATGTATTCAAATAACTTAATTTTAAAGCATGGCATAAAGTTCTACTACACAGCACCCAATGAGTCGGATTCGTTCATCGTTTTGGTGCTCCCTGCCCCGCGCTGACGCTGTACGCTACAGTACAAGCCCCCCCCCCTGTCAGCAGGTGCGCGCTCCCCGGCGGGCGGTGCGGGCGCGGGCGGTGCGGGCGCGCGCTGCGTGTGCGGCGCGGGCGCGCGCGCGTCGCACGACTCGCTGGACGGTCTGCCGCCCGCCGCCGACCCGCTGCAGGCGAGGCTGCACCAGATCATATTGTATCAGAAGGTAAGTAAACTACTTTAAAATATTTTTTATTAACTTGGTTAAAACAGCGTGTAGCTGTTTGTATGTGAGGTTTGTTTTTTTTACCTTTACACTGTATTGTATCCCGCATATAGCAGGGTAAGCAGAGTGAAACAGAGAACCTGTTGTGTTAAGACACTCAGTTTCCCATTTTCCGCCAAATTGAGGCATTGCGTACTGAGTGGCGGAACTCAACGCCGTGCTTTGCCTTGTTACCAAACCCAGAAAATGAAAATGCTAAACGTTTACATTTCCTGGACAGCCGTTAAGTCGTTGCTTTTTTTAATACTTTTATATTATATCAAGAAGTAGGCTATGTTTCTTACTAACTATGTGCTAATCCTTGATTAGTCGTAATGCAACGGGATTTCAACTTCTAACTGTAAGCCCAATTGGTTGTCACTTGTAGTTTCGTCCATTTGGGATAATGATTATTTTCATTTATTCCCTGTTTAATGAAACAAAATGTAACGTGAATTCAGCTACTCGTACAAAATCTCTGCTTCGGGTAGTCAGTACTAGTTCGGGTAGTAGGTCTATATGAACGTACTTTGTGAGAAAGTAAGCTGCCAATATTGTTAATCATTGCTTTGGTATATATCATTGTTTTTACGAAAATTGGTAGAAGAACTAAGTGGGCAACTGCGAGAAGAGCGCGTGGGCGTTGCGTAGAGCGTCCCCCGCGCCGCCGCCTCCACCGCGCCGCCTGCGAGGACCTGAGTAACAATTATATTTATTTATATTATTATTTTAGCTTCACTGCTTTATATTATAGCAAGATAATCAGAGATAACGTAGTGTTAGTACTCATTCTCTATTTTTTAGATTTCCGAGATTCTTGAGCATTCAAACTACCCAGGCGCTCAAACTGACATTCAGAGTTACGTCGTTTAAATCTTCTAGTTCTAAACTTTAAATATAGGAATTAACAACAAACTCAAAGTCTCATTCCTTCCCCAATTTGTGTACCTTTGCATAGACAGATATAAGTTAACAAATATGGTTTCAAATATTTCAAATACAATTATTACGTACTCTTTTTAAAACTATAAAAATGCACAATTCACAATGTTATTTTGCATGATTGGACTCATTCCATATGTTATTCGAGACTGAATAATTCAATCTCAATTAAGATTATTACTTTCTTCAGATAAATCAGACCTGACAATCTCGGTTTGAGTCAGAATGCTGTAATTCTTTATTTCAGACATGATGGTTTCTCTGTCATTATCTCAAATAAATATATTATTACAAACTGAACTTCGACACAATGAATGAGACCGAGATAAGCATTGATTGATTAGCTGGGTTGACAGATTCAGTCATCAGTCGCGATCGTGGATGGCGTTATCATGTCAAAGACGAACATAAATATCTTATGATGTGTTCCGGTTCAGTGGCGCCTGGCCAGTTTTCCCTTCCACACCCGTCCGCTTTCCCCAAAGTGTGGTGGTTCCGATAGCGGACCTACATTGTCCTCCTTTCCATTTGCTGTATCCTCTAGGTTTGGCAGCGCATCCTAGTACATCTCTTGTGTTGTAAATACTTTTCATGGGCGAAGGTAACCACCACCTCAGGCGGTCAGCCTTCTGCTCGTTTGCCAATCCGGTTTGTCATAAAAAAAAAAAAAGTACCGTCTCATTTGCCTGAATTCGCGACCTGGTACCGGGCCATGAAAATAAAATACCAGGTCGCAACGGACAATAACTGTTTTTAATGCCTTTTGTCACACAACTTATAAATGTGAAGCTGGGTTTTCAACAATAGTTTTATTCGTTTGGTGGTAGAGTTCGTCCTCCGTCTGGCTCTTGGAAACCACTATCATGTCAAAGACGAACCGCCAAATATCTTATGATGTGTTCCGGTTCGATGGCGTGTAAAACCAGGATTTTCCTTTCCACCCATCCTTTCCCAAAATGTGGTGGTTCGAGAACAGAATACTACATTGTCACTCCTCTTTCATCTGTATCCTCTGGTTGGCAACGCATCTGCAGCATCGGTGTTGTAGATGTTCATGGACGAAGGTATCCACTTGCCATCAGGTGGTCCTTCTGCTCGTTGCCATCCGTTATCCATAAAAAAAAAAAAAAAAAAGTTAACGCAAATAAACGTAGATATCGACTTGAACGAAGATCGCAAAATGAAACTTTCGTCATTTTTCGCGAACTTGAACGTTATTTTTTTTATCAATTTGTAATTAAAGTTTTGTTATGTTAGTGACACTAAAAATGTATTTATTTTTGTTCGCAGCACACACCACCACCCACCAACGGCGCCACCAGCAGTGGGAGCGGCAGCGGCAGTGGGAGCGCCTCCGAGGTGGAGGTGGGCGAGGAGGCGCGCAGCGTGGCCTGGCTGCCCGACTCCGCCGCGCCGCGCTGCCAGCACTGCAGGAACCAGTTCTGGTTGGCCAGGAGGCGACACCACTGCAGGTACGCTGTGTTACTATACGAGTATACCAGGGTAACTATATGAAAATAATTTAAATACAAGCAATCCTTCGAATGGGAGACGAATCCATGTTCCATGGTTACACTGTAACCAGCTATTGATTTATTTTTTTTATTACGACTTTTAAAAAGATACATATTTGAATGGTAATATTTTTATAATATAAATATTTATTTAGAATACGTATAAAAAAATTAATAAATAGCAGTCTCTCTTGCCAAATGATTTTTCTTTGAATAGTTAATCTTTGGGTAGCAGAAATTTGTAAAAATCCATCTGCAGAGATGCTAACAAAAAAATAAGTTGTAACGCATGGCTCAGTGAGCGCTTGGACGGTATCCAAGAGACGCGGGTTCGAGTCCCGCTGCGTTCAAATTTTTTCGTTTCCTAAATGTGTGACTTTAAAACTTCAAAAAGATATAAATATTAATTTAATTTTTAACAGACGTTGCGGCGGAATATTCTGCGGCTCGTGTTCGGAAATGAGTCCGTGGGGGGAGCTCGGGGCGGTGCGGGTGTGCCGCCGCTGCCGCCTGCGGTGACCGCCCCGCGGCGGAATTACACCCCAACCGCGGAATTGTGGCGCCCGGCGGCGGAATTGTGCACTTCTGTCGTATGACCCGCGTACTAAACTGAAATGACGGTTTGCTAATTGTTATCTTGATTCAGAGATTCGCGGAATTTTTGGTTTCGATCACGGAATAATGTAGTTCTGTTATTGTGTCGCATGTCGATTTTTTGTTTATTTCGATTAAACGATACGCGGAATTTCTAGTGTCGGTAGCGGAATAATTTAGTTTTGTTTATAACTTAAATGAGAGTTTGTTTTTTTTTTAGATTATTCCGATTGAGTGATTTCTGTTTTTTGAATACATTTGTTTTTTTTATTAGCAATTGTCTATAGTGATGTGTACAACAATATATATTTTAATTTTAATTGTTTTGTAAATATTTTTTCTTAGACTTTCGTAGGATTTTCATGTTTTTAATTTGTTTTTCGAACTACATTATACGCTGATCGGACTATCTACTTACTTACATAGCTACGTTTTTTTTTTATTCTCTCCCTAAAAACTTCTTTCAAATTTCTCTGAGGCGGATTTTCTATATATAACATGTGAAACAGACATACAATAGTTTATACTAGTCAGCCTGTTAACAAATAATTTGTTATTAATAATTTAAGTCCAATCTGCCCTAGCGATTGTTATTCATTACTCGGAATCGTTAACCGTATTCGATTAATAATCGATATTTATTTACTATATGCTATATCGATATCGAGTGTCAATCACTATTGCGAGGCGATACTTTATAATACCATGACAGGTTATTTCAAATACATTAAAATATTATATATTTATTATATAATAATTAAATAAAAGGTGACGATGATAAAAAACCTCGATTTTACATATGTAGCGTAAATATACGCCTTTTTAAGAAGAAAAATAGACCAAAGGTGCGATATTCAGTTTCTAAGAAATATCGATTACGAATGAATTAATCGAATAATTTATATAATTATTAAATATTAAAATTAAATGACAACTATTCGATAGGAAATATCTCGATTTCTATATTCGATTGATTCGATTAATATCATTCGTGACGTGATTCTAGTTCATATCAAAATTGTATGGAAAATTGTAAATGGGTTTGGAAATTAGGAAATTTGTAATCGATTATCATTTTCGGTTTGACCAATAGAATATTCTAGAAGAATCGAATAGGAACGAAATATATTAAAACAAACGAGTCACGTGACCGAAAATGATAATTCGAATGATGATTATAATGATTATTTTGTTAAGAGAATGATTATTATGATTGTTTATTTTAAATCGAATGGTGAGGTTAGGTCAGGGGAAGTCCCAAGCGAAGGCTGATTTTTTTTTAAATAATTCAGACTAACGTCGTAAAAAGGAATGCCACTAGACTGAAATAAAGAAATTGTGGCCATTTTGTACGCGACTACGGCGTTGTATACTAAAATTATAGAACTAGACATTTCTTTTATGGATTTTTGAATGGATTTGTTGATTATGATTTTAATTTTTCAATGGATGTTGAAATAACGTGTCGTTTTAACGTTTTTTACCAATTTACTTAAGTGACTGACGTATTTGCTTAAAAATGCAAAAAAACTATACCGATCACGTTTAAACGTTCATTGAAATATGAAAATCATACGATTGTAGCTATTTTCCAAGAAAGAATATTATGCACCATTCACAATTTGAAACTCAAAACTAAAAACGAAAATATACAAAATAAATATTGTAAATACTTTATACAACGTGATAATTGAATAACAGTAAGGTTATTTTTAAAAAAATGATAGAAAGAGATAGCCAATGTGAAAGAGACGACAATAGTTATAACTGTTACTGACTTAACATCAGGTGCCTAAGTTCTCGTTATTGTTATCACGTTGTATTCGGTAAAGCCTCGTTCCATTCTCTCATGTATTCATTCAAAACATAATTTTACTTGTATATTTTTTAATTTTAACGCTTTGTACAAAACGCCAACTGTTAATTTAAGGCTGATATATATATTAATAATTCAACAGCCGCCATCTTGTTTTTCTCTATCCAATAATCGTTTCTAGAATCTTTGACAAAAAAAACATGGCCGCGATATTTGACAACAATAATGGAAACTAATCATCGAAAGTTTTGTATTTTATTTGTGATATTGATCATAATTTTGTAAAATAATAATATAAATAAGAATTTAAAAATTGTTGACGTTAAATTTAATGGTGACTCGCTAACGATAAGCAATAACATATGTTCAAATGCGAACAGACTATAAATCCCTATTAATTATTGTATTTTTTTTTTTTTTATTATTGATAGGCAAACGTTTGACCGTATTATGCCTAATGTTAATTATTTACTAATAACCTTTTGCACTTGAAGTTTCCTGAGAAAAGCAATTAAAATTTTAGTCTTTGAAGATAATCCATCATTTCCTTCCTCACCCTTTCCCCAAAATGTGGTGGTTCCGATAGCGGACTACATTGTCCTCCCGTTCCATCTGTATCCTCTAGGTTGGCAACGCATCTACAACATCTCTGGTGTTGTAGGTGTCCATGGGCGAAGGTAACCACTTACCATCAGGTGGTCCTTCTGCTCGTTTGCCATCCGTTATTCATAAAAAAAAATTAAAATATTTATTTCTGATGCAATACCAAAAGCTATTAAGATATATTTTATCGACATATTAAATTATTAAGAAGAAATCTTCGAGTGCAAATGGTTACCCATTTTTTTCAATAAATGCACCAAAATATAATAATAATCATATATTTAGTTATATATGTTGAATATGATTTAATTTTTCCGTCAACATTAATAGGGATACGTATATCTAATCTACGTAAAAATCACGTTTTTTTCAAAAAAAACAAAAAAATCGTGAATAAAGATTTTATCTTGACATAATTATCACATAATTTATTACGTTTGGCACAAACGTTTATTTTCCTACGATAATTTAATATAATGTAATTTTTTTTTAACTTTTTAATTGGCGTCAGGGAGTAAGATCCAAGAGCGCGTACAGACGGAATTGTTGTTATTTGCATATATTTTATACTGTGGATGAGTGTTAAGTTTTATTGTGTCATATGCAACTTGTTTGTAACAATGAATGACGCAACATGTGTGAAATAAAACACATTAGTTTTATATTGACTTTTATTTTTATATAAAAAACATGCTTGTCTCTTTGCGGTAGGAGGTCTGTCCCGTCTGGCTCAAGTGACCACTATCATAGTCAAAAAGACGAACCGCCAAATATCTTTTAGATGTGTTCCTGGGTTCGATGGGCATGTTGTGGTTTTCCCTTTCCCACCCATTCTTTCCCAAAATGTGGTGGTTCCGATAGCGGACTACTATATTATCCCCCTTCCGTCTCTATCCTCTAGGTTGGCAAATGCATCTACAACATCTCTGGGTGTGTAGATGTTCATGTGGGCGAAAAGGTAACCACTTACCATCAGGTGGTCCTTCTGCCTGCTTTACATCCGTTATCCATAAAAAAAACATACACTATGGCCAGAATAAAAACAACTTTTATTTGTAAAAATGTGCAGACGATGATTCCCAAGGTTCTGCTTCTCTTGTTTTCCTCCAAGTGTATTGTTTTTTTTATAGTTTAATATTTTCCAATTACATATTATATAGGTAAAAATATTTTTTTTATAATTGTTTTTACGCTTTGATTATTTTATTACAGAGCAGTCATTGCGACTGGGTTTCAGGCAAATATAAGTATATGCTAAGATTCAGTCTTCTATAATAGTAGCCTGCTCTGGTAAAAGGTAAAGGCGGCGTTCAGTTCCGCTTAATCGGAACGATTACGGGGAACGGAAATGTTGAAAGATAATGGAGTGTCTTAACACTAGGTTCTCTTTTGGTTCCTCTGAAGCCTACCCTGGCCATATGTGGATACAGCGTGAAGTTAAAAATAAATAATAAAAAGAAACCGACTACACAAAAAGTATACTAAAAATAAAAGAATTAGTATTATCTTAGTTAAGTTAGCCTTAGAACTAACTTAAAAGATATATAATTATTATAAATGAGACGAGATCAAAAATACTCAGCAACCATATAAAAAATCGTCAAAATCGGTCTCACCTAGTAAAAGGTATATGGTAACATACAGATAGCTTCCCTTTTTTGAATTTAGTCAAAAAACAGGATAAAATAAACAAAAAAATAAAATATATTAAATATATTTTAATTAATATATGTTCAACATAAGTAAATTAGAAACTACTATAACCCCACAAACTAAAACGTCAATACTGAATATTACACATAATTACTATAGTACATTACAACTACTTTTCATGTATTAAATTGACATTCAATTATTCGCCTTATAACGCCTGGGTCGTGAGTCAAGCGCAGCAGGTTGTGGGTTCGATTCTGTCTCCAGCGAAATTTTCATTCCTGGGTTTGGCATAGCGGTAAAGCGCGGCGTTGAGTTCCTCCACTCAGCAATGTAATGCCTCAATTGGCGGAAAGTGGGAACAGAGTGTTCAATTAGGTTCCCTGGGCTCACCCCTATATGCGGATACAGCGTGAAGCCATGTATGTATTGTCTAATTATTCCTACAAAATATACACATTCAAAAAACAGTTTCATAACAAAAACAAAAGAACTTTAGCGTCACACACCTGTTCTCCTCTTATTATCTTTAATTATTATCGTATATTCTGAAACAAAAAACATTTCATGAAATGTAATAATTTCACAATATGTTTAATTATTTCATGAAATATCTAATTCTACAAACATCTCTCTTTTTTTTTTTTTTTTTTTTTTTTTTTTAATGGATAACGGATGGCAAACGAGCAGGGGGCGGACCAGAATTTTGATGGTAAGTGGTTACCTTTCGTTTCATAGACATCTACGCACCACCAGATGCCAGATGCGTGTTACCAACCCTAGAGAGATAGACCTCTACTCTTTCTAACTTTGAAATTGAGAGATTGTGTGCTAAGTGGCGGAACTCAACGCCGCGCTATATAATACTAGAGCAGGAAAATAAAAATAAATTTAAATATAATCATTTTTCGAATGGAAATCGAATCCACAACCAACTTTTTACTCTCAGACACTGTCCCACTGCGCCATGATGGCATGAATTTTCATCATGATATCAATTTAAAAGAATTATATATCTAAAAAAACTCTTTGGTACAGATAGAAAGCAAAATTAAATTATTATATTTTTTACACAAAACTAATATATATAGTTAACAATTATATATATATATATGAATATGTACAATGTATATATTTACATTTAAAAAATAGAAATTATAAATTTGTATTAGGCGTGAGTAAGTTGATAAGACGACAATTTATAATTTTTTTTCAGGGCAGGCTTTTTAAGTTTAATTTTTTTATTTGGTTTTTTTAACTTCACTTTGTATGCCGCATATAGCAGGGTAGGCAGAGGGAACCTGAGAACCTAGTGTTAAGACACTCCATTCTCTTTCAACAATTCCGTTCCCGCCCCCGTTTCAACGCCGCGCTTTGCCAAGTTACCAAACCCATTTTTTTTATAAATTTTAAATTTTACATTCTAATTTAACGGAGTTTCATAACACTAGGTATTTCAGGTTCCCTCTGCCTACCCCACTATATGCGGGATACAACGTAAAGCTAAAAAAAAAAGAGAAAAATTAATCACATAATATTTATTTCATTTTCTTTAACGAAGACGTTTTGACTTGCTTAATTTTTTAATTATTTTTGTTAATTGAAAAATAAAAATAATATATATGTACAACTCGAGTTATCAACACACTTCATACAGAAATATATTTCCTAAGATAATTTTATTTAGGCCATTTAAAAAAAATGCTTAATGTATAGTAAATAAACTTTTTTTTTTTTTATACCACGACGGTGGCAACAAGGCACACGGCCCACCTGATGGTAAGTGGTTACCGTGGCCTATGGACGCTTGCAACACCAGGGGCATCACTTACGCGTTGCCGACCCTTCAAAAATACATTTATGGAAACCCGACGTTACGAACGCTTTACAGTAGTCCGTTGTCAAAGGACTAGACTAGACTACCTAACTTATAAATGGGACAATGTTTAATTTTTAGTACTACACAAATATATCTACTTCATTGTGACAATTGGCACAGAAACATTTTGAACGCCTAATAAAATATAATAACCGCCTGTCGTAGCGTAGAGGCACAAGCGTGCGACTGTAAACGCGACAGGTTGTCGATTCGATTCCTATTCCAGAAATTTTTCATTTCCTGGGTTTGGTAACAAGGCAAAGCGCGGCGTTGAGTTCCGCCACTCAGCACGTAATGCTTCAATTCGGCGGAAATTGGGGAACGGAGTGTCTTAACAAACACTAGGTTCCCTCTGCCTACCCTGCTATATGCGGGATACAGCGTGAAGCTATGTATGTATGTATCTTGAAGTATAAATAAAGCATCTAAACACATTTTTCCATACAACAATTTAGGCAGAGAGAACCTAGTGCCAAGACACTCCATTCCCCATTTGTCACGTAAGTTGGAACACGGAACTTAACGCCACATGTTGTTCCCAAAGTAAAATTAATTGAAATACAATTCAAAATATAGTGTTATGACGTTTTAAGAGTTTTTCTTTTAGTAAATATGTACATACATATATTTTTAGAGATATTTCTTAAAATAAACATATATATATATATAAATAGGCCTTTACATTTTTTAGTTCTGAAATTATTCTATATAATCAAGATTTTACCAAAATATAAACAGACTTCAAAGAAAATGCAATAAAAGGTGCAATTATTACGAATAACTCTAAAACACGTCAGATCTTTATCAGAAACACTGGATATCATATATGACTCAGTAAAATACAGTCGAACTACCTCCTTTTGAAGACAGTTAACAAAGTATAACAATTACAGAGCTTTACAATAAATATACTTTGTGTGTATCGAAATGAAAAATATATATATATATATATATATATATATGTCATAGTTATATAGTAAAATTGACCATTTCATGAAATAATCCAACAAAAAAGCGCTTCTAGCGCCTCTATCGGCATATATACGTGAGGCAAAAACTTAGCACCCTTCTTACGAAAATTACGCGAACGGAGGAGCATGAAACTTGGCACACTTATAGTTTATATAGCGAAAGAGATACGAAAATATTTTTCAAAATAATACATTAAAAATGTACTAAATTAATAAAACAAATGTTACACACCCACCATTGTTTGACATCCATGTTTATATAGTGACATATACGATGCTAGGCAACGCGTTGTTAACGCGTCAATGGGGACACTAGTTATTTCACAATTTGCTCAATAACATAGTTATGGTTAAGCCACATCATGAATAATCAATCGTTAATTATTATTACATACTCTGAAATGAAAACATTTCATGAAATAGTCAATTTTACTGATATTCAAATTCTTTTTAATAAATTACTACCATAATACTTATCCATTAAAAAAAAATTCAGTTTGTTTTATATTACAAATAGTATAATATATAGAAAATATATTTAAAACTAGGAAATAATCATATAACTTAATATATTGTCATAGAAATTATTTACAAGAAATATAAAAATAAACATACATTTACAAATATCTATACTTACATAAATAAATTGGAGCCTTTATAAACATATAGGAAACACAGATATTATTATTTGAATTTATTTTTTTTTTTTATGGATACCGGATGGCAAACGAGCAGAAGCGACCGCCTGATGGTAAGTGGTTACCTTCGCCCATGAACATCTACAACACAAGAGATGTACTTAGATGCGTTGCCAACCTAGAGGATACTGATGGAAAGGAGGATAATGTAGTAGTCCGCTATCGGAACCACCTTCATATTTTGAGGAAAGGATGGCGGGAAAGGGGGGAAAAACCTGGGCTTTACATGCCATCGAACCGGAACACATCATAAGATATTTGGCGGTTCGTCTTTGACATGATAGTGGTCGGGTGAGCCAGACGGAGGACGAACCTCCTACCACCAAAACAAAATTTATTATTTGAATTTATTATAGTTAATAATAATTTACTATAAATTAATAGGCCGATAAAAAAATTATTTTCTTTAAAAAAAAAAGTAAAAAGAATATCAATATATTGATATAAAAAATATTATGCATCTGTTCAAGCTTTATAATGTAATACTTTTGTCAATATTAAAAAAAAAAAAAAAAAATAATTTAAAACATGAGAAGTTAATTCTTATTAAATATTAGTTTTTATGTAAATATTAAATTTAATTGAATTTTATGGATTTTTAATAAAAGTTATAATTTAAAAAAAAAATAGAAATATTACAATAAATGTAAGCAACAATGACTTAAATTTCAAGTTTATATCTGTTACAAAAAAAAAAAAAAAAAAAAAAAAATCTGAACATTTCCATATATAATATAATAAAATATATACCATAAAAAACAAATACATATCGCACCTTTAGTTATAGGGACCTATTCAAAAAAATCATCTAATCTGAATTTTTTTCCATGAAATAACTTGACACATACATACATATATAGCCCTGTATCCCGCATATAGCAGGGGGTGGTGGCAGAGGGAACTCCAGTGTTAGGACACTCCTTTCCCCACTTTCCGCCGAATAGACATAACTTAAGACAACAATCTTTATCGACTTAGGATTAAAACAAGAATATAATTAAAAATATGCGCTTTCTCTCGTAGCGCAGAGGCAAGCGCAAGACTGTAAACGCGACAGGTTGCGGGTTCGATTCCCACTCCAATAATGGAAATTTCATTTCCCGGGTTTGATAACAAGGGAAAGCGCAGCGTTGGAGTTCCGCCACTTTACTCACGCAATGCCTCACCCGGCGGAAAGTAGGGGAACGGAGTGTCTTAACACTAGGTTCCCTCTGCCTACTCTGCTATATGCGGAGTACACAGCGCGTGAAGCTTACTGTTCCGGAATACTTGAACCGTTTCGCGTAAGGGAGGACCCAGGTCGTGCACCTGCGAGCCAGGCACACCCCAAACAGTAACCCACATATTAGGTGATTGCCTACACGAGTACGAAAGAATGAAGGTGGAAACAGAGCTGGGCGTAAGAATAAACGAGGACAGATTCGAGTACTATTAAAAATTCGGAAACTAGGAGGCATTTTTTAAAGTATTGCGTCAGTGTGTGTAGAAAAGTTATAGATGCGAATAAATAGGTGTGAATGAGATGGAATTTTTTGTGTGGAAATTATTGTATTTGTTGAATGATTTGTTTAATTAATGAATTTTATTGTAGTCAAAATTTTTAATCTTTAGGCCTTTAAATTGTTGTATTTTGTTGCTTTTAATGTGTTTTTTACAAAGTCTCTGATTATGTCAGAGGGACCCTGCATTATTATTAATAAAATATATATATATATGAGTTAGAGTTATTATATATATATATATATATATATATATATATATATAATTTAAAAAATCATTTCTATTTAAAAACTTACAAATCTATATATAGACGTTTGCCAAAAAATTATATTTTTTTAATTGGTCACTATAATTATAAAGGTGCGACATATAAACACGTACATCACATAATAACAATACTGTTTTAAACATAAAAGAATATTATTTATAACTGTACCAAAAAGCGTGTATCACAGACACAAATGAACCTTTATCACTTTTAAAAAAAACCTCTTTTGGTATAATTTGACAGTTCGAAACAAAATAAAAATTAAAAAAGAAGACCGACTTTTAAATAAAAATGCGCACACAAAAATATTACAAATAACTCAAAACCTCATCAGAAAATAAACTTAAACCTTCTTCTCATCAGAAACAAATAAAATAAGAATTAGAACTAAAAGTAAAAAAATACATATAACTTAAAAACCACTCATCAGATCTTATCATATCTTATCTTATCATTATCATCATAAACTATCATATAACAAGAAAATCATCAAAATTGGTTCATCAGAAACACTGAAACTCAGAACCATCCTTCCAAAAGTCGCTTAATCAAAACTATCTATTTCGCCTGTAGTTGTAGAAACTTTTGGTAAAATTCACAGTTAAATTAATAAGCAAATAACTCAAAAACTCATCAGAAGCTGAACTTAAACCCTCCTCATCAGAAACACTAGCTATTATATTTATAAGCCTGGAGAACCTTCCTTACTCAAAAGTCGGTCAAATAAAAACTATCTATGTCGCCTGTAGTTTGTCGTCAAGTTATGTTTTTTTAAAAATGGTTGACTAACCTTAACACCCTGTATCTTACTGTATGTATTGATTTATACATGTCCGGTGTAAATGGGCTTTCGAAATCGCGGGATATTTTTTCTTTTCGCCTGTATATACCTTCTCTGTTCGCCATTGCACAAAGTTCATGTCTTGCTGGAATTAAAAATATATATATTTATTAATTATTAGAGTTCCCTGTTGACGCGTTAACAACGCGTTGCTCCAGCTCAATGTATATGTCATTTTTATATAAACATGGATGTCAAACCATGTGTGTAATATTTATTTTAAAATTTTTATATATATTTTAGGTAAGTGCATTATTTTTAAAAGATATTATCATTGTGCAATCCTTGCTATATAAACTATGGGTAAAAAAGCTAAGTTTCATGCTCCTCCGTCCCCTTAATTTTCGTAAATAGGGGATCCAAAGTTTTTCCTTCACATATTAATGAATGGATAAAAGAAAAAATAAATATTCCGTGAAATGGGGAACGTAAATAAGAGTGGAAGAGTAACGGAGTGTTTTTTAACACTGGAGGCTCCCTGGTTCCCCTGCCTACCCCAAGTTATGCAGTGATAAGGCGTGAAGCTACAGCAACAACAACAACAGAAATAAAAATATTTAAGTTTTTTTTTTTACTTCACGCTGTATCCCGCACATAGGCAATAGTAGAGGGAACCTGAGAACCTAGTGTTAAAGACACACCTGCTCTCGTTCTGTTCCCCACTTTCCACTGGATTTTGAGGCATTGGTGCTGAGTGGCGGAACACAACGCCGTGCTTTTGCCTTTGTTACTAGACCCAGGAAATGAAAATACTTTTTATTTCCTAGAACGGGAATCGAACCCACAACGTGTCGCGTGCTTACAGTCGCACGCTTGTGTGCCCTGCGCCACGACAGGTGATATTTATTAATTCCTCTGGTAAAACATAGTGTTACGTTATATAACTTGTATCGTTTTCTTTCTGTTTTTCGTTTGTCTTCGTTTCGTGTAAAAAAAAAGGGAGAACGGAATGTTTTTTACTCTATGACCTATGTTCATTTGATTATCATGCTATGTGCAAAAAAATACATGAAGATGCTTTTCTGAATTTTTTATCACAACTGTTTTATCCATTAATATAAATATTGCATTACAATATCATTGTTATTTCAGTTTGACATTCATTTTTGTATCCTCAAGCAAGGGTCAGAGCTCTTCAAGCTCGGCCCCCCACAAAACCCGGAGACGCTGTCGAGGCCAACAGGGCCAACAGCATACTACACAGTCGGGAAAAAAAAAAAAAAAAAAAAAACATTTTTGTATAAAGCGACATTACAGACGCGCAACATTACGTTATTTAAATTACTTTCATGTCCCCTTATAGCAAAAACAAAACACGGCGTTGAGTTCCGCCACCGAACAGACCATATCTCAAATTCAGTTAAAAAGGCACAACAGTGGGGAACGGTATTGTTGAGAGAGAACGGAGTGTCTTAACACTAGATTCCCTCTTCATACCCTGCTATATGCAGGATACAGAACGAAATTAAAAAACAAAGAAAAAAAGGAGTGTAATGACACTAGATACTTTCTACTAAAAAAAAAACAAATCTATCACACTTACCTCAGTGACAGTAAAGTTTAAAAAACTCAAAATCCCTTGCAGTGTATTTCTTGTATCTTTCACAAGCATTTCATAGAACACTATATATATTGTGCCGGGGAACTTTTGCAGCCATAAGTTATGTAGGGACTCCCACATGTTTAGCTGATTAAATACATATGTAGGCCAATCTGTAATTTAAATTTAAAAAAATAGGTTAGAGACCGTAGTGATCAGACACTCTGTTATCATTTTAGTGGTGAGACATAATGCCCTAAGTTGTCTTTTGAGAGAGGAGAAATGAAAATAATTGAAATATAATAATTAACCCAGTATGGAAATTGAACCCGAAAATTATATAATAAATTTACGCCTGTCATGGCGCAGAGGCACAAGCATGCTATTGTAAGCGCGACAGGTTGTGGGTTCCATTCCCAGTCCAGGAAATGTTAAATTGTCATTTCTTAGGTTTGGTAAAAAGGGAAAGCGCGGCGTTGAGTTCCGCTATTCAGCACGCAATGTCCCAATTCGGTAGCTAGCTATATATGTAAATTACATAAGTTAATTTACATCTTTTTTTAAATATTGTAAATATATGTAAAATAATTAAATATAGCAGGAAAGTGGGAAATGGAGTGTCAAAAAATTTGAACAAAGCAGGATTCGAACCCAAACCTTAAAAAATTACTATAGAATAACATTATTTGTTTTTTTATATAAAATGTGTTTTTTTTTTAATTATTATTATTAAATCACAAACATACTAACCTGAATTTTTAAATTTATGAGATTCTTTAAAAGCTGATTTTGGTGCCGTTCCTATGTGACCTTTATGAAGCCTATTAAAGTCAGCCTGGAAATTTTATTAGTGCATATAATTATACTATCAATTTATTATAATAAATTTTTTTTATGTTTAAATTTACTTAAATAATTAAAAAAATCTTGCATACACTGTAAGTGTCAAGTGAAGTGTGAAAAACAAAATAAATTAAAAACAAAAAAAAAGTTACCATCAAAAATTCATCTAAGCGCAGAAGCATAGTGTTAAAAGCGGCAACACAGAACACTGAAATTTGACACAACATAAAATTAGAATTAACACAGTGAGTTCTAGACATAATAAATTATAAAAAAAAAATTGTATTATTTTCTGAAATGTTTTCTAGATTAAAAAAAAATAAATAAATTATGTATTTATTAATAATCATGCAAGATTAAATAATGAATCTCGATCAGTTTCTCTCAAATTATTTTAGTATATTTTTTTATTTATTATCTATATATTAGCATATGAAAAAAAAAGAATAGACCTCCTTTTTACAAAAAATATGCAGACAGAGGTATATTAAAAATTGGCACCACTAAAGCTTATATGGAGTAGTGCAGATAGCCAATATTTTTTATAACAATGCATTAAAAATATTTTAAAATAATAAAATAGATATTACACATATGACATACCAGTTTTATGTATCAATGGAGCCTCTAGTTATATATTAAAAAAAACCAATATGAAAAAAAATCAAGTAAATTAACAATATTTGTTAGACAGTGAAAAAACAGGCAAATAAAAAGTATGTGTCCATTATAAGTGTAGATATAAAAAAATAAAATACTTTTATTATTATTAAATAATAATAAAAAAAAGCATTATATATAACTTTTTAATTATATATGTCTAACTATATATTAAAATAATATATTTATAACTATATATGTATTATATTTACCAATATTGCGTCTCTAGGATTTCTTATAAGTAGTATTGCAGATTTAAACTTGTTAGGCTCTCGAGGAGGAGCCTCATGAGTCTTTACAACTAGCACTGAGCCATCCGTTACATTCTCCGCAGGGAATCCATGCATACGAAGGCCATAGTCCATGTATATTGAACCAGTTACTATACCTTAAAGAAATTAAATAATTTACTATATTTATTTCTGGAAATAGTCTAAACTCTTTCTATTTCATAATTAATATTAAATCGTGTAGACAATAAAAACACTGCTTTATACTTTATCGTAGCATAGCATAATATGCTAGTAGCGGTGAAAAATTCAAATAATTTAAACCATTTCTGTTTGGTAATCAAACCCATGACCACTTTCATTGACAGTCACACACTGTCCCACTGTCCCACAATAGCCTCAGAAACAGATCACAACTATAATTATTGGGTATACTTTTATTTTATATCATTAACATTTAAACAAGCGATTATTATAGTGTAATTTTTTAAAAATTCATAAAAGACACAATTTTTTGTTTATATCTTGAAAGCACACCTGTCACCTGTTGCAACAAATATCTTAGCCAAGTGTTCCCGCTTCCAGGGTAAGATACCAGCGCCACTACATCTCCAGATGGTGGTACACGCCACTTCAAATTCTTACACCAGTTCACTCGAGGCACCTCACGTAGGCCGAGATGATTTATCATATTCTTACCGTAATAAGGTTTCCCACCTTGCAATGGACGCAACATAAATATTATTAACGAAAAATACACTATTATCACTGTTATAATAAGTAAAAAAGTTGTTCTTCGAGGCATTTTTTGTTATCATAATTTTGTTATCAAATATTGTTATTAGACTAGAACATTTTGAAACTAAATTTATATTTATATTAATGGTTTTTTATATTTTTGTATGTTATATGCGTTGTAAAAATGTTTGTTTTTTATTTTTTATAATTTGATTTATTTTAAGTTCTGTGCTTAAAATATTTAAAGAATATTTATTTTTAAATTGTTTTCAGTTCCCGAGCAACACTAAGTCCCAACTAACGAATTTGGAAACATGACGTTTTATTGACTGTGTTGCCAATGAGAAAGTAAGACTATATATTAAATTGCCATATTAATTAAATCATTTTCTATTTATTCTTTTTAGAAATTATAATTTTTCATATTGCTAAAAGCATAGCCTAATTAAATGTTTCTAAATTTATTCAATGACAATAGATACATATACTTACTTAGTAAATAAACCCATTACAATTTCGTTACATAAAAATAAAATACTTTAAAAATACTATAAATTTATTAGTTTTTAGTTTATTTCAAAAATTTAGTGTGAAGTTAGCTTGTGCCAGAAATTCGAATTTTCCGCAAAATAGTGTGACAATTTTCAATATTTCCTGTACATATTTCCAGATACATTTGCAATGGTAGAACTCTGGGTGAATTGATTTGTAGCATGATTTTTCTAGCCGTTATTAGATCCCCCCGTAATATGTGGCATACAGCTGCTTTCGCCCACACGCAGACAGCAATCATGTCCCTCATTTGATATGGGAGACCCGAAACCAAGTCATGAATCATAGGAGGGTGTAAGTGTTCTACTGCTTCTACAATTTTATCAAGATTTATCAAGGCTTCAGCCGCATAAATGTGTGCCCAAGCCTTTTGATCATTAGTTCCATCTGGCTGAGAGAGTAACTCATTTGCAGATATGAGTGCAGATAGAGGATCTTGTAACTGAAGAAATATGTAGCTTTGAAGAACTAAAATTGAATTTTTCAGTTCACATCTCTGTTTCCAATTTATAGGTGGTCCTGGTGGAGCTTGAATTATGTTAGTAGCTCCTTCCGTTAAGGACTCCTGATCAGGGAGCAAAGTTATTGCATTTCTTAAACAAAGTGCTGCAAATTCTAAAGACAGTGATGGTATGGCAAATGATTCACCAGATGTTGAATATTTTTGTTTATTGTCCTTAGTAAGTACTATTCTTGTATGTGGTCCACTGCCAAGCTTTTTGACTTTGAACTGTTGTGCTTCTCCACTACAACATTTTTTAACACAGCAGTCAGCTAATCTTAGCCAAATTCTTGGATTATTGGGATAGTGGCGTGCTGCTTCCACCATACATTCAAATGCTCCTTCTGCATTATTTGCTGCTAGCAACGCCAACCCTAAATTGTAAACATAAAGAGGTCTATCTTTACATGTTATTAACATTTCACTGTCTTCACTTTCCATTGCTCTAAAATGTTCTTTAACAGCATGTTGAAAATACTTAGATGCCAAAAATGGTTTCTTAATCGATAGATATATAGCACCTAGATTATTGTTAATAGCTGCCCAAATATCTTCACCCTCACTTTTCAAATCATAGTTGAACTTCATAGTTTTATATAGACCTAGAGTGTTTGCTGCATCAATAATATCACCATTTATATATTTTTGCTGTGCTATAATAAAAACATTTTCAATTGAGTCTGATTTAAGCTGAATACTCTGTCCAAGATACAATTGTGCTCTACTAACAAGCCTTTCAAATAGGTCACTATATTCCTTATTCGATTTTAAAGATTCTCCATGATTTTTGGCAATTTCTAATACTTTTTCATATGTCCGCCTACACAGAGTTGCTTCTAATAACAGTAACACAATCTTATGAAGCAATGTTGTGTCTTTAATATTCTTACTGGTCAATACTTTTTCTAATACAACAGTACATTGATAGTAATACCTCGAGTGATAAAGTAAAACAGCATAATTATAAAGCAAACATGGCATGCTAATATCTTTCACTTCACTTTCAGGAAATGTGAGTCCTGTGTATTGTATTATTGATTTTTTGTAATTTTCAATGTTTTTCATTTGACTGGCTTCGAATTCTACAACAGCTTTGTTGTTTTGTACTCGTCTTAATAGGACACTATTGTTGGATACAAGAGCTTCTAACTCGTTTAAATGATTTAGTGCCCCTGTATAGTCTTTTTTCAAGTAGCATTGATGAGCAAGAACGGCTGGTTCATCTTTTGCGTTAGCCATAGTCAATTTTCTTAATTAATAATAAGAATTCTTATATATTCAAAAAAAAACAAGATTAAAATAGCTATGACAGTTGAGAAATTGACATATGACGTATGAGGAGTATTCTTATAAGAACCACAGATCCTGAATGATATAATATTATAGTATTCATTAATAAAAATAAATATTTATATATATTTTTGGTAGATATTTATTTACGCATTAAATAATGTACTAATTATATTTTTTAATCATAAATTACAAATATGACAAACAAAACAGATTGATGTACGAGCATACATAAAAACTTATGAGATACTACATTTTTTTATAATATTGCACCCTACAAGTACGATATCTGGTGAGATTTATGTGATTGAGTTAGTGTAGTACAATTGATATGTGCTTGAGTAAAGCGATTGTTGCAGGTTCTGATCCCACTCAGGAAGAAAATATATAATGGAGGCTTTTGTCTTGAATAACTTATGTTTTTTATATATTTTCATTAGTATGTAACGGAAAATTAAGCGTGAAGATATGTTTTACTAAGTTCCTTCTATCTACTGTGCAATAAAATATTAAAATTCATAAATAACGAATAATAACAACGGCTGTTCTGTACAATTCAGCACTAGGAAGTAGGGATAAAAAAATACTTGAAAATTTAATTTCAAAAACAATTTATTTTGTTTGAAAAAAAGATCACAACTTTAATAACTGTAAATTGCTAATTAATATAAATAATACACTTTCAGTTAATATAATTTAATTATTTTAATCTGTTTTCTTATTTAATTTCAACATTGCTTAAATTAAGTTTTTAACTTAGTTTTTATTCAAAAAAATCACATTAAGGTAAGCTGTCTCTAATATCTGACATGATTTCGTCTACATCAACTGATCCTGTTGAAGTTTGTTGATCATTCGTGAATTTCTTAAAACCTTTTTGCTTGCTATTAGAAAAACAAAACTTTTTCTCTTTTTCCTTTTCTTTCCCTTTATTTTCATCATCAACATCCATAGACTGTGGATTCTTTTTTTTATTCTTATGCTTTGGTTTTTGATCGAATCTAAAGTCTTTGGGTAGTTTGTGTATTTTAACACAGTGATTTAATCTTTCTTCGGCATTCATGAATTTTTCTTTGCATTCTTCTATATAACATGAGTACTGTAAAAGAAATTACACTAGTTTATTTCAGGAAAAGTTGCCATAGTAAAAAATATTAACTTTTAACATATTTTTGTTATTTTACAGAATATTTTTGTTTTTTTGTTTTCTTTTTTTTTAACTTCACGCTGTATCCCGCTTATAGCAGGGTAGGCAAGAGAACCAGAGAATCTAGTGCTAAGGCACTCCATTCTCTTTCAACAATTTCATTCCCCACTTTCCGCCGAATTGAGGCATGGCGTGTTGAGTGGCGGAACTCAACGCCGCGCTTTGCCTTGTTACCAAACCCAAGAAATGAAAATACTCGAACCCACAACCTGTCGCGTTTACAGTCGCACCCTTGTGCCTCTTCGCCACGACAGGTAAACATAACTAGTTATATATTCTATTATAAGTTCTAGTTTTCTCATACTTACAGAAGGACGTTTAGAAGCTAGCACAGAAAAGAAGGAATCGTGTTGCTCTTGCAAATGTAAGTCCAAAAGATGTGGTGAAGGCAGGCATTTCTTACATTGACTACATGAAAACCTATGTGACGAATTATAGTGGTTCTCAAAGTTTAAGAGGGTATCCGCTATGAAATTACACCCTGGAACTGTGCATGGTGTTTGTACACTGAAAAATAAGTTAAAATATTTTACTTTCTTGTTAATCGAATTCAAAGAAACAGATTCTCAAGAATGATGAGCTTAAAATCGCGCTAGAGCATCCTGTGTATACGCAAACCATCGCTCGTAACCAGTTATGGACGATAGGAGCAAATAATACACACGGCCAACCCTCAGAGGTGCACAAAAAAATGTCAAAATATTATTTTAAATATATACTAAAATTGTATTTTATAATTCTTTTTAACTTCACGCTGTATCCCGCATATAGCGGGGTAGGCAGAGGGAACCAGAGAACCTAGTGTTAAGACATTCCATTCTCTTTCAACATTTCTGTTGCCCACTTTCCGCGAAAATTGAGGCATTGCGTGTTGAGTGGCGGAACTCAACGCCGCGCTTTGCCTTGTTACCAAACCCAAGAAATGAAAATACTAAATTTTACATTTCCTGGAGTGGGAATCGAAAAAATATAAAAAAACATATAAAAAATGATTATCCTAAACCTATTTGGCGAGTTATAGTCATTCTCAAAGTTTAAGAGGGTATTCGCTATGAAATTACATTCGGGAACTGTACATGGTGTTTGGAAACTGAAAAAGAAGTTTAGATATATTACATTATTTTTTTATGGGACGGACAAGGCAAACCCGCTTTCGGGTCACCTGATGGTAAATGACGACCATCACCCACTGCCCCGTGTACCACCAGAGGAACTACCGACGTGTTGACGGCCTTTAAGGTAAAAATAGAGGCGCTTTTTAATTTTTTTTATTTTTTCTCTTTTCGCTTCACGCATCTAACAAATATTTTACAGTAAGTAGATATGACCTAGTCTTAAGACTCCGTTACTTATTTGTAAAGTAAGTTTCAACATATATAATATCCATTAGATAAGTATGGTAATATATATGTATAATTTGATTTTTAAAATCTAATTTAATAAACTTGTACCTATTCTTATTTGTTTTTGAATATTACTTACAATCACAACAATTGACAAACAATTTGCTAGCAGTTCTTTTAGCTCCAGTCGTTTCCCATATATAAGCAGGGTAGGCAGAGTCAATGTTAAAGCACTTCGCTCTTTTTCATTCCATATACATTGCGCGTTTTGTGGTGGAAAGCGATAAAAATAGTATAAATAGGCCATCGTGGCACAGTGGGATAATCATCATCATCATCTCATCATCAACAGTGGAATAATGTCTGACGGTAAACGCGTTAGTTGTAAGTTCGATTGCCACTCGGGTGAATGATCATATTTAAATTATTTTCATAACTTCGTTCTGGTAAGACAAGGCACGGCGTTGAGTTCCGCCATACAATACACAATGTTTCGAAATCGGGCGGAAAGCGGAGTGTTTTGGCTTTAGATCTCTCTGGCTACCCTGATATGGGGGATAAAGCGGGAAGCTGCTTTTTTAATATTAATCGATAATGACAATAAGATGGCAAATTTTCCTAAGCTAATGCTTTCGAACAGATGGTGAATGCTGACGTCGATTAAAATAAACATAATACGATTACGATATTAATAAATTATATATAATTTTTAATATACGTTAATATTATTATTTTATCGGTATATTTGTTTTTTCTAAGACAAAAGTACAAAGGTTTAGGCCTTAACGACCTTAGGGATGTACCCAGTTCTTATCGATATAAAATGTTTCAATCGATATAAAATAACGATTAAAAAATGCTACTTTTTTGCTATTCAAATGACATCCTTAAACATCAAATACGTGACTGAAGGAAAGTTTTATAAACATATCGATAAATGTTTTTTTTTAATTAATATATCTTCACATATCCGGTTCGCTTTTTTATTATTCAAGTTAACAATGAAAATGTTTACATTCAAATACCACTAAACTTGCTGCCTGTATAATAAAGAACTATAATCACGTTATATTCCGTTTTCGAATAAATTTCGAGAAACCTCTATTAGTACTTCCTTACAGACCCCAAAGGGTCTACGAGCATGCAAATTTTCAGCTTTCTATGGCCAGAAATTTCGCCTGTACGTTGTAAGTCCGTCACTCAGTAAAGCAAGTGTTTTATATGTAGATAGAAGATAGATGTTATTGAGGCAAATAAGTTAAAGATGAAAAAAATAACGCTGTTATAATGCCTTCAACGTCCCAATTTTCCTATCCTTGAAATATTACATATATTATGTATTGTTGTTAATTCGTAGCCATAAAAGAGTTAAGATATTTTTATTAATTGTTAATATAGTTATTTATTTATATAGGATAATATAACTGTGTATGTTTTTAAATAAAAAATTAAGGAAAAGCTATATGCGTTGTAAATTTAAAATATTGGAATCTTTGAGAAAAACTTATTTATATAGTCATATAAGTCTATTTCTAAAAAGACGCGGAAAACAAATGAAATCTTATAAAGTAAAAAATCTTAAAAAGAAGTAATATTTAGCAAAAAGTACGGTCTATGTTTAAAGTAAATAAAATAAATATATAAATACGGTCCAAAATTACACAATAAAGGTTCTTATACTTACGTAGTATGATAGAATTGTTCTTCATCAGCATCGTATATACCAAGACGTGGGGGTTTATCCTTGAACATGTCATCATCAAGTTTCCGACGCCCAACACCGTATATTTTCAGCTTATAAAGCAAATTAGCGTTCATATCCATTCTGTAGCAAAACATAACATTAATAATAATATATTTATTTGCTTTGAATGTAGGTGTACAAACTACGTTACAGATTTTTCAATACTCCGTATCCATATACATTCTATCATTAGGCATGTACTAATTGTATAACTTATAAACAATTCATATTTGAAATGAAAAATCATCAGTTAATTTTCTATTCCTAATGTGTATCTATTGTTTTGTTTAATATAATATTCCATTACCTTAGATTCTTCATGTATCTTACAGTAATGATGCAATATAGCTATAACCATTCGTCAGTGAAAATTATTAATCCTTGAATATTTTAAATACGTATAGATGGAATTATTACATCATTTGAAGGGTTAATTACTCAATAAGTCGCAGAAGAAGAACGTTTGATTAATCAATTGAACTATTGGAGTATAAATTCTTCATTTTTAATAAAAAATGCAAGATCACAGTGATTAGTCTATCTGTATAATATATACTTATAGTAAGTATTAAGCAAATTATTTTTTACTTTAAAAATAAGAATCTACATACTTAAGATATAAAAACATATATAAGATTAATAATAAAGAATATGCTTAAAACCTGGTTAGCGTATGTAATACTTAACAAAAAAATTTTTTTTTTTTTTTTTTTATGGATAACGGATGGCAAACGAGCAGAAGGACCACCTGATGGTAAGTGGTTACCTTCGCCCATGAACATCTACAAAACCAGAGATGTTGTAGATGCGTTGCCAATCTACAGAATACAGATGGAAGGGGAGGACAATGTAGTAGTAAGCTATCGGAACCATCACATTTTCGGGAAAGGATGGGTGGGAAAGGGGAAAACCTGGCTTACATGCCATCGAACCGGAACACATCATAAGATATTTGGCGATTCGTCTTTGACATGATAGTGGTCGCGAGCCAGACGGAGGACGAACCTCCTACCACCAAACAAAATTAATTAAAGTTAATTTACTACTTCAAAGAACGTATCATTACGAGCATGAAATTGATAAACGACGTTATCATATCTTTCGTATAATATTAATATACACAATATATTGTGTAATATCTAATACATTTGAATTTAAATACTGATAACTAATTCAAGGTCATAGTTGCACATGAACACTGTCTGATTTTAAATGCTAATGGTTGTGGATTTGCTTCCATTAGGGGGAATGATTATGTTTAAATTATTGTTATTTCTCCGTCCCAGTAAGAATAATCGCAGCGTTGAGTTCCGCCACTCAACAGGCAATGTCTCTCAGGCAGTGTCTTGATACTTTATCTGATGACTCTACTATACAGGTATAAACATGCAGCTGTAAAAATATAAACAATTTGTAAAATTTATAGTCTTATTTACTTTAAAGTATCTTTTCAAATACTTGTATAATTTCGAGTATTAGTTTTTTTTTAAGAAAACCATTTTAAGTCTTCATAAATTCTCCTAATAATAGTCTATAATTTTTTTAAAAACGATATTATATACAGAAGCAATGGTATCATGATTTATTGGAATTTGATCAAATAATAAATGTACGTTGTCTCATCAAACATTATCTTTTGCGTGTCAGTCAAGGTTACAATTGTACGGTAGTGATGTCCGGTTACTATTTATTTGATATATGGCTGAATTTATGTTGTGAAAGTTTATCTGTATATACATAGCTCATTGCACATTTAGAAGTATAGGGCCTTATCAAAAAAATCATGATTTTGATTTTTTGCCACGAAACGACAAAACGACAACGAAAAGATAACGATCTTTTATAGACTTTAATTAAACCAAGAATATAAATTAAAATATAATTTAAGAAATATCATTTCTTTTCAAAACACGGAATGTAAAATACTTTATTTGACGTTTCCTAAAAATTGATATTATTTTTTTAAATAGGTCACTATAATTCAAAAGGTGCGTTATGTTACGGAGTGACAGAAAGTACAAGCTGAGCAATTGGATGTAAGGACGAACGGGAATGTAGTCGAGCACTAAGAGATGGTTTCCCAACATTCTTATAGGAATGAATAAAAACATGACAATGATGATAAAGTTTGCACAAACGAAGTTGCGAGCGACTATTAGTATAATAAAACTATATTTTTTTCTAGAATTACGTACTTGAAACTACATATAAATTTACAGTAAATCTAGAGGCTAGAATCTAAGAGAGAAGAATCTCTAGGTGCTTCAGACTTTTAAATTCTGGATAATTACAATTTATAATAGTCAATACAATGCCTGTTTGTTATGTATCTCACAACCATGTATGCATATTAATTAGCGCGAAAATTACGGAACTTAATACGTCAAATAACAAAAATAGTTTATATGTTTTGCTTTTATGATCGCTATACAAAGACTGACTCTACCGGTATAATGGACTAGCAATGTTTATTATAATTACATTATTAGCATAATATATACTAACACATAACTTCTGATTCAAAAATAAACATATGAAATTCAAAATCAAACAAATTATTTTTTTAGTAGGTAAAAAATACGTTAAATAATAGTAATAATCGATATCAACATACTACATCACTTTTCCATATATAATACTGAAAAAAAGAGTATATTTAATCGTCTCACAACACGATAAAAATTCACATCTCTATAATATATTACAGTAATTACGTATCAAGTCTCTTATAGTACAAGTTGCAGGTTAAAACGTAATAATATTCGTTATCTCACACTTGCTACTGGCTGAGTGTAGTTGTGTCTGTGCCATTATTATAAGCCAGTTTTTATTTAATTATAGTGTTTTTATTGATATCATTAGTAATAGAGTGGATTAAAGGCTTCTAGAAGTTTACTGTATTTTTTTAAAGATCGTTAAGTTCTCGTTGCTTTGGAATTGTGTGTTTTAAATATAATTAATACATAAAAGAAGATCGACATGACCGGAATACGGCAAAGAAAGGTAATATTTTGATCACATGTATTCCTATTATAACCTTCACAGCTGACGTTTGTTTTTATCTACGAAATCGTACCTAGATTTAATAAATTGTAGTTTTTTTCCTTACTTACCTTTAAAATGTAATTAGTATTTCATATTTTAGTAAATTGACTTGAGTTGTAATTTTAATGCCACTGCTTATAGAATATTAAGTGAAATAATTATATTGTTTAGTAAGAGATATTCACTTTATGAGTAACTGATTATATTTAATATTGTTCAATTAAAATGGGGGTAAATTCAAAGTTTACAATTTTCGTATACTAATTATTGGACATTTATATATTTGACATTAGATGTCATATAGTGGTTACAACTAGTAGATGTTACTATGGTAATATATGAATTGAATAGAAATCGATATATTACTTCGAGAAATCGATATTATAATGAATAAGTTTGATATTTATACTTAATAATATTTACTTTCATATATTTAGACATTGTTGTTGACAATATTTTAATTGCTTAAAAATATTTTCCTGTAGTTATTTGACAAATTCAGAAAATAGAGTTGTAACCTTAAAAAAATACTCAACGTAGGTAAAGAAGTTTTCACTTCAATAAATAAAGATGTAACTAACGAAGTTGTTCTATATATTTCAAAGTTATTAGCTCTGAAAAAGATTAAACATATGTTCAGTTACTGTTTGTAGATTACATATCGTGATTGTGTTGTTACGTTATCTTGATATGTTATCTTTTTTAAATACAATTTATTCTAACTTTTATTGATACTGGGATGGATATCTCTGATTTTATATTGAATATTTAGACAGAGAATATAGGAATAAATTATACTGTTAAAGAGACACTGCACGTTGACATATAATTATTTAAAATTATATTCAAAATTGAAATATTTAAAATTATATTCATTATTTAAAATTATATTCATAATTAGATATTACTTGTTCCACTAAAATAAGAAATTCCAATGGAACATCATTTATATTTTTATTTCGAAAATACTGGTACGTTTATGATATTCGTAAAATTTTACTGTGGCTTTTATTATAATGGAATATGCTCTAAAAACCACAATACAAGTATGAAACCAATTGCTACACTTTTAACATTTTAACAATTAGCAATTGGTGATGACATTTATATTCGTGACTAAAAGCATGAACCTAAACAGTTTTAATTATACCATGTAAAATGATAACGATAATCACAAAATATTAAGTGCTTTAATTTACCCTATTGAGACTTCAAAGGTTACAAGCCGAATACATGTAAAATTGATAACACGCTACATGTTAGTGTAGTGTAATTTGTCGATTATAGTCTCGATACAATCGAGAACGATTTCGACTGTAAATATATTTGGGAGTACATCACTATGTCATCAATAGTTTTTTGAGTGTCCAACCTGTCACATTTACGTTTGTTTTTCTGGATAAACTTTATAAATAAATTAATAATTAAATATGTTCTGTATTTTAAAGCACAAATTTTATTTATAATAATTGTTAAGGTTGTGATGTTCATTTTAAACCGATATGGGAAAATTCGGTACCTACAGGTATTTAGAGGTATGTAAATATGTTATCGTTTTCAGTGTGAATTTAAGTTCCTTTTTTGTATTTATTTTATTCAAATAAATTATAAATATGCAGAAAGTTTTTTAAAGATAAGCATATGAGTGGAACGTATTGTAATTAAATAGGTATATATTTAAATATTTAAGTATATAATTTATTGTTGAATGGTTTTATAAAATATCTAAAAATATGCTTTGTTATTTTTAAACATTAAGTAATTTATCTCTCATATCGTATTCAACTTAGAGTGGAAGATTGAGTAAATTTAAAGGTTATGTTTTCTATTACAACTATAGATATTCTTAGAAATAGTGATGTGTCGCTATATACTAAAAATATATATATTGTAGATTTTATGTTGTTGTAATGTATAAGTTATATAATAGTAAAATTTAATTTAAATTCATTTAGTAGTTTTTGTGTAAAAAACTAATAAATATTCAACTGTCCTCACAAGCTTCCACATTATAGTTAGTAGGATCGATATTTTATTTTATTTTAACTAATAATTATTTTATTTTCAGTTAAAAGATGATACCTCAACGTCACATATCAACTTAAGGAGTAGATCCATAAAGCAACCTAGAAGATTGAAGAAAATATTTATTTTACTTCTTGTACTAGCATTATGTGTTACATACTTTTTGGGTGAGTTTGACAATTTTTAAAGTTATTTCTCTTTTACTAGAAAACTGTTATGCCTATTTTGATAAAACTTTTATAAATTTTGACTTTTGAAGTTAATTTTTCAATTTTTAAAGTTTTAAAGAGATTGTTGTGACTCATTCAGACAGCATCTACCTGTAAACATGATTGATTGATTCCCATTCAGAGGAATTATCATGTTTAAAATATTTTCTCTGCTCTGGTAAGCTAAAGAGTGATGTTGAGCTCTGCCACTAAATACATAATGTCTTGATTTTAGATAAGTTTTTTAGATAAGTGGCAAATGGAGTGTCTAAGCGCTGTGTGCTTTTTGACCAAGTGACAAAAAGTGTGAAGCGTTTGTAAGATTTTGTTTTGATAGTTTTTATATTTTATATTATTAATTTTCTTCTTACAAATTGTGTATAGAACTTTTAAGACAGCAATAATTCTGTTTTGGTAAATATTTAATGCCAGTCAGTCACATTAGTTATCAAAATAAATATATATATATATATAAATGATTAGCTATTGATGAATTTCCTGTTATTCACTAGAATGAGTAAATTGTGTTATTGAAATTATAGCCTATTTATGCTTCATATTGTTCCTTTATAAGAAATATATGGTCAAAGATACCAACAATATGTAGATATTATGAAATAGTATAGTTAGGTATTGAGGCTGTTGTATCTCAGTGGAACAACTTCATACGGTAAACAAAATAGTTGTGCATTTCAGGGAATGTTCATATTAAAACTAATTTCTTTTGCCGGCTCTGAAAAAGTAAGGCATGAGATTGTATTCCACCTTTCAATACATAATGTCTCTAAATCGGGCAGAAAGTGGAGAACTTAATTTTTTTTATAGTACAAAATTTGATTATTGCCTAATTTTGTATATAGGTTAATCCCAGTGAAACATTTTTTGAAGTAAATTTTTAACTTCTAAGTAAGTTTGACAGTTGAGTTTATACTTATCACAATTACTCACTTTTTTTTTGTTCCTATTCATATGTAAAGATACATTTATATTCAGCCTTGGTCTAACATAGAGTTCTCATTGAAAAGTCTTTAAATGAATATATGATTTACAACTTTCTGTAATGTTCTAATTCTTTATAAATAGTATGATTTTTGTGGTAGTAGGTTCAGTTCCTGTTTGTGAGAAAATTAAAAATGTAGCTTCAGGCTTTTATGTTGCATAGCGGGGTGGTTAGAGGAACCTAGTGTCAAGACACTTGTTCCGCTTTTCTTTCGAATTCCAGATATTTACATGAGATGTTGAATTGCGGAATTCAACGCCGCGCTTTGTCATACCACAGCGGAGGACTAATTATGATTTAAATATGTTATCCCGAATGGGAATCGAACTTTGGGGAACATAAATTCTTATTTATAATAAAATACAATGGTATCTTTCAAGAGATTGACAATTAATTTATATTATAATTTGAAATTAGAACAATGCATAGACATAGATAACATATATTCCTTCAGTAGATGGCGCCACATTACACTTTTATAATTATTTTAATACAAATAACAATAAGTTATATAAATAATTTCTTTTTTTCGGTTGGGCTAAATAAAGTGCCTCAATGTCTCCAAAAATGGTGCAAAGTTATCAATATCTAAATTATAATCGTAAATTATTATTGTAATCTCTAAAATCTAAATCTTTTTTGCTGACTAATTTAAACAGTTGCCTAAGAAATGCAATTCTATAATTTCGTGAAAAAAATTGTATTTTTTCTAAGTGTGTTACCGCATAACTTTTTACTGTGAGAAGCATTTTGATTCTTTTTTAATGATAGTAGTGCTTCTCATGCGGTCCCATTGAAATGTAAACCTGACAAGTAGTTTTTGAATTATTCATAATAAATTACTTTTTATTCTATATTGATTTTCTTTTTTTGCTAAAATCTTAATACTAGTAGCCGATTTATTGTTTACAACATATCCTTTGATAAAGGTCTCCTCTTATGTCTTCTATCGTTCCATTCTGTCTTACATTCTTCTCATCTAATTTTTATAAAAATATTATTTGACTTAAATATATGTTTTTGTTCAGCATCCATTATTTATTCTGATAACTTTTTTACCTAAGTTTGTCGTAGCCTTGATTGTCGCTGGCATTTTTTTTAACAAGTCTTCTGAATTATTTGAAGTTTCAAATAAAAGAATAATATAATTGAAATTAAGTTTTATTCATTAATGTTTAGACTATTTTTTCCATTGTAGATCTTTTAAGATCATTCTAGAAGCATAGGGAATAGTTTCGGTGAAATAATGTCACCTTGGCAGACACCCTTTTCGATGGCAAATTCTTCTCCTGTTTTTCTGTTTGGCTTAAACAGTAATGCTTGAACCAAAACACAAATCAAAATCAAAATATTCTTTATTTAAGTATATTATCACAAGCATTTTCGGATTATTCTATTGGAAGTTACCACCGGTTTAGAACGCAGTTCCGCTGTGTAGATCCGGCGAGAATCTCAACAGTTGCTTTTTACCCGACTGTCAGAGGAAGGTTATGTTTTTCGCGCGTATAATGTATGTTTGCAATATTCTTTATTACCTAATATCTTTCAAGCGCCTGGACTTATTTATATAATTACGGTGACGTTAGATTGGTATTGATACTCCAAGTGTTCTTAGATATGTGATGTCACTTTTAATTCAATATGGCGCCCTCCAAAAGCAATTATGTCATGAAAATGGTTAATTAAGGATAAGGATAAAATAAGGATTTTTAATAAAACTCAACTAACTATACATATGTTTATTATCTATAAAAAAATAAATAAATGGTTTACGCCATATTTGACATCTCTCTAGGTCTAGTGGCGAAGCGTCCATATAACATAATTCCTATCGGCTTACCTTTTGTAAATTACACAAGCTCCACAAAATTATCTTAACATACGATACCATGAATTTATATATACCGGCTTACCTCTATATTCTGGCTTCCTTAAATATACCGGCCTTTATAACATTTTCATCTTTCGCCACTGCTAGGCCTGCCTTGGGAGGCGCGCCCTACCGCTTGATAACACCCATGTAATATTTAGACAGTAGTCCCAATTCTTAGTGACCCTGACATAAAATACAAACACAATAACAGTACCTTGATTGAGATATAATTACAATCTCTATTAATAGACACATACTAGGTTATAGGGCCATGCACATGTTATATAAGTCTTGAAAATGCTTAAGGCATCGTGGCGCAGAGATGTCTGACTGTAAATACGATTGGTTGTTGGTTCGATTCTCAGTTGAATGATTTATTAATTTTTTTTCATCCCCGCTCTGGTAACACCGCGCTGATGGTGAGTTCTACCACTCAAAGTTGAGTGGAAAGTGTCTTTACACGAGGTTCTCTGTGATTAACCTGCTTAAAATGTCAAGCTGAGAAAAAATATAAATTTGCTTATATATTCTGGGAGTTGACTGTATTTTTTAAAGATTTTTTTCTATTTATAAAAAGTGGGGAGTGTCTCCCTTATGGCATGAAAGTCAGGTTTTCCCTATTCCCTCCCATCTTGTTCCCAGAATGTGGTAGTGTCAATGGCGGACTGCCACGGCCGCTACATTATTTCCTTCCCCTCCAACTTTGGTGTCGTAACCACTTACCATCAGGTGGTCCGTCTGCTCGTTTGCCATCCTTTGTGAATAAAAAAAAAGAAAAGAGAAATAACTTGCATTATCACTCGCCACATAGTCTGAGTTCCTCTTTTTAAATATTGTCTAATTGTATAAAAATAACATTTCTTGGGTTTTGTAACAAGGCAAAAGAGCGGCGTTGAGTTCCGCCACTCAGCACGCAATGTCTTAATTCGGCGGAAAGTGGGGAACGGAGTGTCGTAACACTAGGTTCCCTCTGCCTAATCTGCTATATGCGGGATACAGCGTGAAGCTATGTATGTATAAAAATAATATTATTGTACAGAGATTAGCCCAAATGTCTCGATTCAACACGCAATCTCTTGATTTCGGGCGAAAAGTGGAGAATGGAGTGTCTTAACACTATATTCCTCTCTGGTTAAAAAGCTTGAAGTTGCAAATTAAAAAAATACACATTAAAATACCTTGTGTCTAAGCAACTAAGCTGACAATGAATACAAATTTTAAATTAGTTAAGGTTATTTCAATATATTACTAACAATTATTCTCTTAAAATAAACATGGCCAGTGTAAACGCGACAGGTTGTGGTTCGATTCCCACTCAAGTAAATGAAAATATTGAAATAATATTTAATTTCATTTCCTCACTCTGGTAGCAAGGCAAATTGCGGCGTTGAGTTCCACCACTCGTAATACCTCAATTCGACGGAAAGTGGTGAACTTCCGTTCATGTTTTCGTTAAGAGAACGGAGTGTCCTAACACTAGGTTCTCAGGTTCTCTCTGCCCACCCTGCTATATGCGGAATACAGCGTGAAGTTAGTAATATTTACTTGGTTATTAGAGGTAATCGTGGCTCAGTGGGTGTCTCGTGATGATTGTGGATGATTGCATTTAAATTATTTTCATTTCCTCGCTTCTCTTCTTGTTTTGATATAAGGTTCTCTGACTACTCTGCGTTTAAAAGGGTAACGAATACCAACTGGGGAACTTTTTAATCGTCACGCGTTTCTAAAATTTTACTATTAATGCAGATTACATACTCGACTTTTACATTTTCAATACCAAGATAATGGAGTCCTACGCAACGTTATGTTTAACTAGTCAAAAACGAGATTAAATGGACAGTTTTTGGTAAGAAAAGATAAGCTTAGCTACTTTATTCTTCTTTATATAGACCGATAGGTCCTAATATGAAAACATTTATTAACGCCCAAATACGAGATATTGTGTGTTGATTGGCGGAACTCAACGCCGGACATTGCCTTGCCCTGAGTGAGAAAATAGAGATGACGTTAAAAATGACAATTCTCAAAACGCCATCGTTTTCGATTATACGATACGATTTCGCCGCTGTGTACTCAATTAAATGAAAGGTCTCGCAACAAAAGTAGGCAGTTATGTGCCCGAGTCAATTGTAATCCTATACAATTTATTATTATAAGAGGTCTGTCGCGGCCCAGACGCACAAGCATGCGACAGTAAACGCGACAGGTTGTGGGTTCGATTCCCACTCCAGGGAATGAAAATATTAATAATGTTTCGTATTTACGTTTCCTCGCTTTGGTGACAAGGCGTAAAGCGGCGGCAAAGAGAATAGAGTGTCTTAACACTAGGTTCTCGGGTTCCCTCTGTCTACCCTGCTATATGCGGTATACAGAGTGAAGCTAAAAAAATGTATATATTTATTAATTATATTAGAGGCCATCTTTTGACTTTCACTGTTGACGGTTATTGGCTCGCTTTCCACTCGGGGTAATTATTAAGTTTACAAAAAAGAATATCATGTAAGTTTAAATTATTTTTATGTCTTTGGTTTAGTAGGACAAAACGCGGTGTTCAGTTACGCTATTCAACATGCAATGTCTCGAGTTCGAACGGAAAGTGATGAACATACTATACTCTTAATATTAAGTTCTCTCTTTCTACCCTGTTATGGGAAAAAAGCGTGAAAGTATATGTTTTTTTATAAAAATATATTTTTTAAGATATAAAAAATATATCTTTTTTAATCTCACGCTAAATTCCGCATATAAAGAGGGTAGGCAGAGGGAACCTGAGGAACCTAGGGGTGTTAAGACACTCCTGTTCTTCTTACAACAATTTCGTTCCCAGCTTCGCTACTGAGGCATTATGTGCTGGGAGTGGCTGAACTCAACGCCGCGCTTTGCTCATTACCAAACCCAGGAAAATGAAAATACTAATATTTCCTGGAGTGGGAATCGAACCCACAACCTGACACGTTTACAGTCGCATCGCTTGTACCTCTGCGCCACGACAGGCTTAAAATAATACTTCTACCATATATATTTTATAATTCGCCGTTGACAAAGAGCTACTGATAAGTTATCAGCTTCTGTATATTTTAAGGCCTTCAGAATGCGGAAACTAAGAAAATCTAATTTTTAAATATATTTATCAATATATATGTGATTGAAATTATTTTTACGAAATTTATGCAGACGCCTGAGTATGAACTTTAGCATACTTAAAATTTATAATGAGAAGCCAATATTTTTTTTTTTTTTTTTTTTTTATTGATAACGGACGGCAAACGAGCAGAAGGACCACCTGATGGTAAGTGGTTACCTTCGCCCATAGACATCTACAACACCAGAGATGTTGTAAATGCGTTGCCAACCTAGAGGATACTGATGGAGGGGGACAATGTAGTAGTCCACTATCGGAACCACCACATTTTGGGGAAAGGATGGGTGGGAAAGGGGAAAATCTGGCTTGATATGCCATCGAACCGGAAACACATCATTAGATATTTGGCGGTTCGTCTTTGACATGATAGTGGTCGCGAGCCAGTCGGAGGACGAACCTCCTACCACCTAACAAAATTTTGTATATGGCGGCATTGAAAGAGATTCATCGTAATCATCATCATATCAGCCGTGCAAACCTGTCGCGTTTACAGTCGCACGCTTGTGCTTCCTTGTGCTCGCATATACCACAGGGTGGGCAGGGGAACCTAGTGTTAGGACACTCCGTTCCTCACTTTCCGTCGAATTAAGGCATTGCGCTGAGTGGTGGAACTCAACGTTGCGCTTTGCCTTGTTACCAAACCCTTGGGTGAAAAATTCCATTTCTGAATGGGGAATCGAACCCACAACTTGTCGCGTTTACAGTCGCACGCTTGTGCCTCTGCGCCAATGACAGGCGTTTAATACAAACTTAATATAACTTAATCGATTTATCACAAAATTTGTTTAACAACTAATGGTCATCTGTCTCACTCTATGAAACGCGAATTACGACAGACACGCATTACAAGCAGTAGAGTACAGTCGAGTGTTCAGTTAGTCGGTGTTACGCGTAACTGTATATCGTCAAATAATATTGTAAAAACGTTGCCGTTCTGATAATAGAGAGGTGGTTTTTAACGCATTTCTTATATATATAAAATATTTTTTACATACTAGTGTGCGAGTCTGAATCTGGGCAGTTTTTCACTAAATTTTAGGTCATCTCATAATTCGGACAGTGTTTGACTGTACTATGTTTCAATTCATTTATCTTTTCGCTGTGGTAAGGCAAAACGCGGCGTTGAAATTCCGCTATTTAACACGTAATGTCTAAAATCGTACAGTAAGTGGGTAAATGGTTGGTTCCTGACACTTAGGGTTCTCTGTAACTATTTTCTAATGTATGTATTAAACGTATATTCGTATATCAAGAGCTGGATGGATGACAAATTACATTTTGTTTAGTAGTTGTTATCTTTACGCTTGATTTTGCTAATTTTTCATTACCAGTAATAACATGTAGTAAGAACGAATCATACATTTCTTAGTATATTATTGTTATATTATTACTATTTGTGTCCAATTCTATATGTTGAGTTCCGCCACCCAACTTGCAAATCTCTCGATTTTGTGAGGAAACGAACAGGGTGTTGTAACATTAGGGTTCTACTCTGCTATGCGAGATATAGATTAAAGCTGCGTGTTTCTTATTTTGATGTAACTATATTACTGTAGAACTTCATCTTATTTGGTTAAGTAGTTTGCGTGAAGGAATGACAAACGTCCATTCATGTTCATAAATTCTCGCATTTGTAGTTTTAATAGGATTGTCGAATATTTTTTATTTAATTTTAGTTTCAGGACTTAAAAGTATTTTTTTTTTATTGATAACGGACGGCAAACGAGCAGAAGGACCACCTGATGGTAAGTGGTTACCTTCGTTCATAGACATCTACAACACCAGATGTTGTAGATGCGTTGCCAACCTAGAGGATACAAATGGAAGGGGAGTGACAATGTGGGGTAGTCCACTATCGAACGACTTAGACGTGAAAGGATGGGTGGATTAGGGAAAACCTGGCTTACATGCCCATCGAACCGAAACACATCATTAGATATTTGGCGGTCTGTCTTTGACATGATAGTGGTCATGAGCCAGTCGAGGACGAGAACGTCCTACCACCTAACAAAATGTTATGTTAAACATATGGTAGTATGTATCTTACTTCACGCTGTATCTCCCACGTAGCACGGTAGGCAGAGGAACCCAGTGTCGAAACACTCCGTGTGTAAACGTACTATAAGTGGGGAACGGAGATCTTAAGAGATATTTCATTAATTACATATAGTATTCTCTATCTATTTTCAATGTATTATTATGACTTCCTACTACTTATCTATATAAAAATATGACTCATTTAACTGTTCCATCTACACAATTTTCGTTTAAATTGCTTAAAAATTTTAAATTGTCAATGGACGGAAAGAAGAACAAACATAATTAACAATAGAATTTTTTGCAAAAAATTCTTTTTAAGCATTAAAACTGTTATTGAATGATGCGAAATTACACATATAGGCTGGTGCAGTGGTGAATAATAAATAAATGAATAACCTTTATTTGGTAAAACAGAATTTTTACATAAAAACAGAAATACTTGTGGTAGAAATCTCCTTTAAGCCTATAGTGCCTGTGTTAGAGATTCCGTCTTCCAAAATAAAATGTACTATAATTATTTAACTGTTAATTTACAGTAAAACAGCTTAAATATATATGCATGCAAGTGGTGTGGTGTGTGGAAGGTGGGAGTGTGTGTGTGTGAGTGTGTGTGTGTGTTTGCGTGCGTGTGTGTATGTTGTGTGTGTGTGTGTGTGTGTGTGTGTTATAGTATATAAACTGTTATACTCAGTAGTTTTTACATAAAAGAGTAACAAATCATTCATACACACTGGCCCATGTATAATTTTAGTAGGTTAATCATGAACTATAAGCAAAGCACTTTATGTTCTTACGTAAGTAAAAAAAACTATACTGCAAAAACAGGAGCATACGAAGTATAATCTATGTATATAAAATGTTATCGTTACTGAGGACAGACAGACAACGTACAGACGAAACTACTGCACATAGATAAAGTGCTACTAAAAACGAAATAAAATATATATAATAGATAATATTTCTACCAACGCAGAGCCATCTTCGAATCGTTAGACCCAATAATCTGTGCAGGGCTTGACACTTTGGCCTTGCAGACGTTTCCTCGTTGTGCGTTCTACCGCATATATCACGGGGAGTGTTCTCGGGAACTGTTTGACCTGATTCCTGCCGAAGGAATTTCAAACCGCACAGTACGTCACTTCAATACCATCCACACCACTTGGATGCGTGGCACTGTGTACTGTGCGGTTTCGAAAGAATTTCCTTTCTATTAAAAAAAAAATCCAATTACCTTTGGTATATAGTTAAGTCAATGGGCCAATTTAAATAGTTGCCTGCCAATTCAAATAGGTATGAACAGACAAAGCATAAAATTTCAAAAAAAATAAGCTCTGACACTTATAGATCTAAAAAAAGGTCATATCTCGCACATAGCAGGGTAGGCAGAGGAAACCTGAGAATCTAGTGTTAAGACACTCCATTCTATTAAGATTTCCGTACCTCATTGTACTATACTTATATGGTAATATAAATTTATAATAATATTAATACCATATATTTAAGTTACTCTTAAAATATTCCTTTTGCTGAATTAAATTTAAACCAGTTCATTTAGAAAGTATGGAAGATTTCGAATGTGCATACAAAAGATACTGGCAGTTTTATTTTTCATATAATTTGTTTGTTAACCGACTCAAAAAATGGAGGTTTTCATTTTGACTATATTTTGTTATGTGTCATCGTATATTTTTTTGCTAGGTGAACCGATTTTGATGAATCTTTTTTTGTATGATAGTGCTTCTGATGTGGTCCCATTTAGTTGAGATCTGACGTGTAGTTTTTGAGTTATTCGTAATATTTAACTTTTTAAAGCATTTTACATGAAGTCAGTTTTCTTTTTTGTTAATATTGTTGGCGGAGAAATGAAAGGAGTTTTAATACACTAACGGAAGGGATGAAAAAAATAAATAAAATAATATTTTTATTTTTTTGCTTTAAAATTCTTTTTCTAATTCTAACCCCACTTTCCACCGAATTGAAGCATTGCGTGCTGAGTGGCGGAACTCAATGCCGCGCGTTGCCTTACCAAACCCAGGAAATGAAAAGTTCCATTTCCTGGAGAGGGAATCGAACCCACAACACATTCACACGGTTGTTATTTTATATATAATATTTATTCTTTATATTTTTTACAGGTATGTTCGCGGGCCAGACACAGTGGTTCGATGGTCTAGCAAAGAGCCTCGGCTACGAGAGTGTCTACCACCACGCGGTCATAATTGACGCTGGCTCGTCCGGCACTAGGGTCCTGGCGTACAAGTTTAGAGTGCCGTTCGCAAGTATGTGTCTTTTTTTTTTTTTATGGAGATTTAACTTTACTGGGTGATTGATACCGGCAATTTTATCATAGCCAGTGTTTCTGATGGTCAAATTAAAATTTAGTTAAGACTGAATAAGTAGTTTTTGAGTTATTCGTAATAAATGTAGATTTTTATTGAATTTAGTTTGATGTCTGTTTTCTTTTTTGTTATTTTTTTTTTTAGAGTGGCGTTATAATAGATAGCTTTAGTTTATTATTATATTAAAAAAATAGTAGATTTAAGCTCATTCCCGTGTAGCAAAGAGAAAGAATCTAGTGTCAGGACACTCCGTCGCTTTAACAGGTTTAAATATATACGAGAAATTAAGTGATACAACTCAATGCCAAAATCTATAGTGGGGAACGGAATTGTCGAAATAGAACGGAGTGTCTTAACACTAGGTTCTCGAGTTCCCTCTGCCTACCCTACTATTTGCGGGATAAAGCGTGAAGCTAAACAAAAAAACTCACGCGCTTTGCTTTTTTATTACCAGTACGGAGAAATGAAAATAATAATTTAAATCGTCGTCGTCGTCGTCGTCAGCCAGAAGACGTCCACTGCTGGACATAGGCCTCCCCCATAGATAATATTATAAATATAATAATATTATATATATAATATTAATAATTTAAATACATATAATTATTCCACCGTGTGAGAATCGAACACAGAACCAACCGCGTTAACAGAGAAACATCCCACTGTGTCACGATGGCCTTAGATTTTTATTAAAAAACCATTTTTATTATCATTTATTTTATTAAATTGTTATTTTTTTAATATAAATATTGGTAGATAAGAATATACTCTGGATTTTTCATAGTTCTTAATTTTTTGTTTTTTTCTTTAAATTAAAATAGAGTTATCGCGTCCATGACTCTTTTTGATCTTTTGTTATTGTTAGATTTAATAGATAAAAAAATATTGTAACAGTAATAAAAATGTTAACCGAAAATAACGACTTTAAATAAAATGAACTAAAAAGTTACATTACGAATAACTCAAAAACTATTCGTCACATCTTAACTAAATTTAAGTGAGACAACATCAAAAGCACTAGCTTTAACATAAAAAAAAAATAATCGTAAAAAGTGATTCACCCAGGAAAAAAGTTATGTAACATACATACACATAGCTTAACGCTGTATCCGCATATAGCAAGGTAGGCAGAGGGAACCTAGTGTTAAGACACTATGTTCCCCACTTTCCGCCGAATTGAAGCATTGCGTGCTGAGTGGCGGAACACAACGCCGTGCTTTTGCCTTGTTACCAGACCCAGGAAATGAAAAATTCCATTTCCTGGAGTGCGAATCGAACCCACAACCTGTCGCGTTTACAGTTGCATACTTGTGCCTCTGCGCCACGACAGGCGGTACCACACTTAGAAAAACAGTCGCTTTGACAACTTCCTCCTTTTTTGATGTCGGTTAGCAAATGATTTTTTATAACGTTGAAATAAAACGCAAGGTTCTAGGAATTGAAATGTTTTTATTGTTATTTAGTTTTTGTGATATTTATATAAAATACTATTTTTTACTGAAATGCAAAATTTTATTATGATTTCTATGCAAATAATATTTATTTAGGTTGTTTATGACGTTTTTATAATCGTAAGCGTAATTGAAACGTTTTAGTAAAATGAGTCATACTTAAATAACGTCTGTCGTGGCGCAGAGGCACAAGCGCGCGACTGTAAACGCGACAGGTTGTGGGTTCGATTCCCACTCCAGGAAATGGAATTTTTCATTTCCTGGGTTTGGTAACAAGGCAAAGCGCGACGTTGAGTTACGCCGTTAACTATAAGCGTGCCAAGTTTCCTGCTCCTCTACCCGCGTAATTTTCGTAAAAAGTGTACAAAGTTTTTGCCTCACATGTTAATATATGTATAGATAATGTAAAAAATATATTAAAATAAAAAAATGAACATTACTTATACTATGTTATGTTTGACATACCATTTTGAATAGACTGACGTTAAGGTTGCCATGGAAACGTATATTTTACACTTTTATTTTTCTTTGGTATTATAATTGTTTTTTTTTTATAATTTTCAGTATTCAGTCAAGTTAGTTTGGATTTAGAAAATGAATATTTTGAAGAGACGAAGCCCGGATTGTCTTCGTATGTGGATGATCCAGAGAAGGTATTTATTATATACGTTTAAATTTAATATACATATTTATCTAATGGGTATATGCATTTGGGAAATATATTAATTACCTTAGTCTAGCAAAATAATGCGCGGCGTTGTGTTCCGTCACGTAACTCTCTCTCTTTCTACCCTGCTATATGAGGGTAACTAAAGAAAGTAATATCTGTCGTGGCGCAGAGGCACAAGGCTGGGACTGTAAACCGGATAGATTGTGGGTTCGATTCCCACTGCAGGAAATGGAATACTTGTGGTTTTTGTAGACTTTTAAAAAAACGAAAAAAAAAAAAACATTTTTCATATTTTTTTTAATTTTCCAGGGTGCAGATACAATAGTACAATTAGTGAAACGGGCAGAATTAAAACTTCCCATAGACAAAAAACATGATACACCCCTCGTAGTGCGAGCGACAGCAGGTCTTAGACTGTTACCTAAGGAGAAGGCGTTACAGTTAATTGAAGAAGTTGATAAGGCTATATCTAAGTAAGTATATAATTGTCTTTGGAGTTGAAGCGCGGCGTTGAGTTCCACCACATAAGAAAATGTGTCGAATTAGGAAGGATAGCGGTGAACGGAGTTTTTTTTTATGGATAACGAATGTCGAACGAGCAAAAGGACCACCTGATAGTAAGTGATCTTCGCCCATGAACACCAGAGATGTTGTAGATGCGTTGCCAACCGAGAGGTTACAGATGGAAGGGGAGGACAATGTAGTAGTCTGCTATCGGAACCACCACATTGTGGGGAAAGGATGGGTGGGAAAGGAGAAAACCTGGCTTACATGCCATCGAACCGGAACACATAAGATATTTGGCGGTTTGTCTTTGACATCTTACAGTAGCGAGGGGTGTAAATTTTAGTTAGGCAAGCCGGTGAATTAAGGGTAGCCGATGTATATTTAGTACTTCCCAAAAATATACCGGTTTCTCTAAAAATTACCGGCTTCCCTAAATATATACAGGCTTCTCTTTTACCGGCTTGCCTAATTAAAATTTTCACCCTTCGACATTGGTGTCTACACTTACATTACGTCTAAACGGGGCGTTGAGTTCCACCATTCACTTAACTCTGGTGAGACAAAGCGGCGTTTAGTTCCGCCATTTCCTAAATCTAAGGTATGTTTTCTATATATATATATTTATTTTCAGATTGGGTTATGATGTAGGAGCTAACAGTGTTGAAATTATGGATGGATCAGATGAAGGCATATTTATATGGTACACTGTTAATTTATTGCACAGTATGTATTTCCATTTATTTTTAGTTTTATCTAAAAAAAATTAATATAATAATTATATAGATAATATAGATTTTCATTTCCTCGCTCTGGTAACGGGGCAAAGCGCGGCGTTGAGTTCCGCCGCTCAGCAAGCAATGCCTCAAGTCGGCGGAAAGTGGGGAACGGAGTGTCTTAACACTAGGTTCTCAGGTTTCCTCTGCCCACCCTACTGTATGAGGAATACAGCTTTAGTATTCTTCGAATCCTGAATTTGAGAGGTTGAATGGCGGAAAGCAACGATGCGTTTTGCTCTACTAGAGCGAAGAACTGAAAATAGTTCAAACATAATCATTCTCCCTACTGGGAATCGAATTCATAACCATTCTCGTTTTTAACTAAACTATAGTATTTTTTTATAAATTTTAATAATATTATGATTTCTATTATAATTTCAATCCGGCGGATATGGGGAACGGAATTGTTGAAAGAGAACAGAGTGTCTTAACTCATGTTCTCTCTGTCTACCCTGCTATATGCGGGATACAGCGTGAAGCTAAAAAAAAATCACTATATTAATGAATTTTACACATTCATAAAGACAAAGCTTGGTTGTCTTCTCATTTTCTAAATCGCCAGAAAATGTTTTTTTTCTATACTTTATTTTATTAATTTAGTGAAAAAAGAGGTTTTCATTTAGACTGTGTTTTTATGTGTTATTGCATAAGTTGTGAATCCATTTTGATGATCCTTTTATATATGATAGCTAGTGTTTTTGATTTGGTCTCATTTAAATTTAGTTAAGATCTGATGAGTTTTTGAGTTATTCGTAATATTGTAACTTTTAGGGCATTGTTTTGTATTTTCTTTTTTATATAATATTATAATTTCTTCCAGATCTAATAGATGGTGAAACAATGGCCGCTTTGGATCTCGGCGGGGGGTCCACACAGATTACTTATCAGTTAACTGATAAGGACGCTAAGTTGTACCCGAGCTCAGACAGATATATAGTACCCGCTGGTGGAAATAATATTACTTTATATACACATAGGTATGTGGATTTTAATTTCTTTTTTTATATTGGTTGTGGGTTCGAATCTTGTGTGACATTTAAAAAAAAAGCTAAATAATGTTATATTTTTAAAGTGATAA
>JAKGSA010000578.1:0-51036 GCA_033558755.1 Philaethria dido
GATGGTAAGTGGTTACCTAACACCAGAGATGTTGTAGATGCATTGCCAACCTAGAGGGTACAGATGGAAGAGGAGGTTAATATAATAGTCCACTATCGGAACCACCACATTTTGGGGAAAGGTAGGGTGGGAAAGAGGAATTCAAACGAGAAGTGGCAAATGGAGTGTGTTCACACTAAATTGACTCTAAAGCATGCAGTAATGTATACATATAAAAATAACTTACTAAATATCGTTATAAATATATAGCTATAAATGCAATATATTCGAGAAACAGTAATTGTATACTCATTAACTGGTGTTATATTAATTGGAGTATTTTTTTGTAAAGAGACGGGCGCCAATCCGAATATTCTTGATACGCGAAATACTGCTGCGAGAGACGCGATAACTCCAACACTGGCACACTCATTGCTTGGCATTTTTAGGTTAACTATAGTATTGTTTTTAGGACTCGCTTATAGCCATTTAGCGTCTGAAGTGAATCCTTTTTTAATGTTATTCGGTGCTATAAATCGAAAACCATACGCATACTTAGAACGTAAGTCATTATAATTAATGAATGATTAATGCATAGATTATTTGAATGGATTGATGTACGCTTATCAGTAATCTGGTTATGTAATACTAGTTATGCCCGCGACTCTAAAATATCTAGTCCACTGTCAGTATAATTGATACTGTTTACGAAAGTCAACCGAAGTCTCTTCCTACCTCTCTTCCTACCTCTCTTGCCACTTACTCTAGCTTTATACATCTTTCTTATCCTTCTTTCATAACTCATTCTCTCGACGTACCCAGACTGGGTACGTTTGACGATGTACAGCTGTACTTGTAAGGCGATATGATAGTGAATCAGGCTGCAAAAGTCATATTGGATCATTGTAAGGAGAAGGATTTGCTTGTTGCCAATACGATGTTTGAAATAGAAAAGTTAATCGTACAGATTAACTTATTCCTGGTGGATCAGCATATTCAAGATAAGTTATGGACACGCGTTTGCTTAAAGGTGACCTCTTGGGAACGGACTAGTGTCTAGTAGTTGTTAGAATAAGGGCTCTGTTTGCAGGTTGGCGCAGCCGCACGAAGAATCCAAACTTGGAGGCAAATAGTTCTATCAAAAGCTGGAAGTTTCAAAATTCACTGATTAGATAGGTATATTTATATATTTTTTTATGGATAATTTTTTTATGGATTTTTAGGACTTTCGAGAAGCTCGAAGAAGACAGTTGCGAAATAGGAAACGATAGTGTGAATTACATGATTGAAGCAGCTAAAGAGGTGCGATTTTTTTGTGCATTTGTGGATCTGAAAGGAGTTTGACACGATTGAGAAATAGACTTTATATGAGATTTAATGAATTTGTGATATATGTTGCATAAAATAAAAAAAAAACCTAACCTAGATGAATTCCATATTTAGACATCTAGATCGCCTTACATTTGTAGTTTTGTATTTTTGATGTATACGTCAGTCAGTTTAATAAAGAACCAATTTATCAATAAATATTAGTATCTTTTTCTTCTGTAGTACTTATTTATATGGTTTTAAATACACGAATATATTTGGATTATGAGCATGTTTAAAATTCATGTAATATTTCACTACTGCGGCTTATTACGTTGCAAGTAGAACTTGATTGGAAATACGGCAAAACAAAAATCAGTGTTGCGACTATTATGGTGAATAATATGTTATATTTAGCTAATTTGAAGAGACATTTAAATATATCAAATAGACATACGTACAATGTAACAATATCAGTAATTCACCAATATTGAGTATACATTGTATGCGAGTGCAATAAAAGCAATTCGATCAAGATGTCAATACAGATAAAAAATAAAATTCATAACATTTTTTGTATGCTACTGCATAAGCCACGCATACTTTATTTAATTTTTTTTTTACTTCTTCTTTAATTAAAAGGATTTCCCAAATCAAATAATGATGTCAATAGTAATAGAAATTAAAATATTTTACTTAGAAAAGGTATATAGTAAGAGTAGTCATTAGACAGCAAAATTTGGACCTAGATTTTCTTTTGAAAATATTATAATCGTGATAGTGGAGGAAGGTCATGTAAAAATCAATTATGAGATAGAGGACTGCCTAGAATGAGAATTTAACTTGCTTACTTTTAAATATGAATAGAAGAAAATAGTTACTTTATATTTTCTTCGCGAGTGGTGCGTGTATGTAGAATTAGGCAACGCCTAGGAAAACTCTCTTACCTTTCATTTTAATTTACCTTTAAATGTATCTATATGAATAAAACACATTTAAGGATATAATTTTTTATTTGTCTAATTAATTACTATAAGATTTGTTTATATTGTATATATATATATATATATATATATATATATATATATATATATATATATATATATATATATTTAAGGATGTAGTTAAAACTGTCTTCTACATAAATTTGGCAATAAAAATAACATTATTTGTTCTGAAAACATATATTTTATATCTTGTTTATTATTTATAGGTCCGGACCATGGATACAAGTAACTGTTGGTTTGTGTTTTATCTTTGCAATTGCTAAAAAAATCTCTTCGTTATTTTCTAACAATATGAATCGATTTTTAATTAATTCATTGATTTCCAATTTTATCACTAAGACGAAACTGCGTGATGATGACAATGAACGTTAAGAACGTGCTGCTTAACTGAAAAAAAAATCAATTTAATATAGTGGAGGACTCTATACGTCATCATAGTTAAAATAGATTTGTCACAATAGATCCGATGATTCTATATAAGAAATATAGTAAAAAATGTCAAGCCATCTCCTACATACATATTTTTCCGTAAAATTTTAAAAATTAGCTCTTACTTACAAATAGTAGTTGTTGCCTTGTAAAAGGTAACATTCCAAGAGGAGAAAATACAGGTATAACCCAAACTAGACGAGAAATCTTGTATAATTCTCTTCTAAACTCTTTATTTATCGAACTGCATAGAAGATTGCTAAACGTAATTTGAAGCGCTTTTATCTGTAATAAAAATAGTTTAGTTTTAAATAAATAAAAATAACTGAAGATCTGATTAATATCGTGAAAAAAAAAATATTACAGACATCCACATGATTGGACTTAATTCCACAATCGTTACGTCAGAGTTTTTAAATTTAAATTAAACTTGCATACTTTTGCATACAATCCAATTATAATCATAGATAATGACTATAATTAACAATGTCATCATCAAAATCATTATTATCATCGCAGTTATGATTAGTAATATTATTATTTTGATATATTAATATAAAATATACTTACTTTTGATCGAGTCTGATTACATGGCTCTATCAACATCACTAATATGGTTCCTCTGATCATGATCCAAAGTATTTCTAATAGGTTGTCAATTAAAAAACTGATCGTTAAATGTTCTGAAAAAGAGATTTAATTCGCGAATAAAATTATATTTACCAAGTCAAAAGTCCATAAATTTAGTTAGGCGTTGTGGATAATGTAATTAAAGAATTTCTTTTATTTTATCATGAGGAAATCAGTTACGAATAGGTCAAACCACATACATGGTGCTCATCTTCGACCGTCACTGTGAACACTTAAACGCCCCAGTCATACATATATTTGCTATAAAATCCTTTTAATATATATAACTTAATTCAATTATTAAAAATTTACATACCTCTAGACATAAATGATGAAAGTACGAGGAACAAGGCGTCCATAATATCAATTAATAGGAAAATAAAAATTATTAAAATAAGAACTGCTTCTTCCTTCTCAATCTTTATAACGAGTTTACATACAGCAACATATGTTCGACAGAATTTTTGTATCGTTTTACATGCCGTAATTTCATTTATATTTCCCAGGGATCCTAAGAATCATTAAATATTTATATATATTTTAGAATGTGACGTAACCCAACAATTAAGTAAGGATCTTGTAAGATTGTTCTAGAAACTGGTATAAAAGCTTAGTCTCAGATCATCACTATAAAGTTTAAATCTGACCAGGAACAGATTTAAAGTTAATTAATACGCGGTAGACAACCGAGAGCTATAGCTATAGCAATGTAATCTGTTTAATAATGTCGGCCTGCCTAGAACTCATTATTGATTTTAGCATGTTCAAAAAGGAAATTCAAAATTTAATCGGAACAAAAAAGGTACCCTCAACTATTCAAGAATATCCGATAGTTTATCATATAAAGAAAAGTTTATGTAATCGAAGCACAAATAAAACGATTTATTAAATAGATATCGTCATATATTGAAATTATGGGTAACAAGGAAGCAAAGAAGACTGCCAAACAAGCTATTGATAATAATTATTTATGTTTTTTTTTTTTTTATGGATACCGGATGGCAAACGAGCAGAAGGACCGCCTGATGGTAAGTGGTTACCTTCGCCCATGAACATCTACAACACAAGAGATGTACTAGATGCGTTGCCAACCTAGAGGATACAGATGGAAAGAGAGGACAATGTAGTAGTCCGCTATCGGAACCACCACATTTTGGGGAAAGGATGGGTGGGAAAGGGGAAAACCTGGCTTACATGCCATCGAACCGGAACACATCATAAGATATTTGGCGGTTCGTCTTTGACACGATAGTGGTCGCGAGCCAGACGGAGGTCGAACCTCCTACCACCAAAAAAATTATTTATGTTATTGAAAATGTCTTTAAATGTAATAATAAAATTGAAAGAAAGTGGAAAACGGACGATATCGGTACTAGATTATGCTATGTAAGAAAAAGCGTAAGATTTATTATTTATCTATCTTTCTATCAACAAAGCATTTGTCAATTCATGTGTCGTGTATGACGAAGTTATTGTTAATTTCTATTAATCAGAATAATACTCACTATATAGCTTCAGTTTAAAAGTCAATGCTTGTAAACGCTCACTGAGTATATTAATTGTTTCATTCAAATAAAATATAACGAACATGAAGCGCAATTCCCACAGTATTATACAGTTATAGCATATGAAGTATAACGAATGTGTTATGAAAATTGAGGCTGAAAAATGACCAAAAATTCTATTATGCGTTGCTTATTACAAAGACGCGAGCTAGAAATAAACTTAAGGTGGGACCTATCATTAAACTATCTTCTTCTAGCTTTACGCTGTACCTCGCGCATAGCGGGGCTGAGGAAACCTGAGAACCTAGTTTTAAGACACTCTGTTCTCTTAAAGATCATTAAACTAGTATTCAAAAGCTTTGTTTAATAAATAATGGTATTATTTATTAGTTTTAAATTTATTTTTTTTTGTTTAAAAGACACTCACCGTCCTTGTTGTTGACTAAAACTTCCTTAATCATCTGATACAGGTAAATAGATCCAACGATATTTAAAAAAGATAATGGCAATCCTATGAGCATATTCGCATATTTCACTTTAATATTTATAAAATTGCTGCCCAGTTCGTTATTCAGCTGCAAACCGATGAATATATAAAGAAGTATTCCGTCTCAGAATATTGAGGGAATGAGAAAGTTAAGTTTATTTAAGTACTTATAAATACTAAAAATGATTCAAAAATATTTAATAAACAGCAGAATTTCATTAAATGAAATTATTCAATCTTAAAGCTTGTAGCTTGTATTTCAATAATCATTTACTATTATTTTTTTGTTCATTTTGATCGTCATTGTCACTTATATTAATCCTTACTTAATATTATAAATGTGAAAGTAACTCTGTCTGTCTGTCTGTCTGTCTGTCTGTCTGTCTGTCTGTTACGCTTTCACGCCTAAACCACTGAACCGATTTTGATGAAATTCGGTAGGAAGATAAAACTGTACTTGAGAAAGGACATAGAATACTTTTATCGCGAAAAAAATGGTAGAAGGGGACAAAATAAGGGATGAAAGTTTGTATAGAAGTTCCTTATTGTCAAACATAAAATCATGTAAAATTGTTCAACTGTTGACAATTTTCACACCTAAACCACTTAACCAATTTTGACAAATAGTCTAGACCTTGGGAAAAACTATAGGCTACTCCTTACCACGTTGCGCGATATAACCGAATTCCACGCGGGCGAAGCCGCGGGCGGAAAGCTAGTAATAATATAAAACAAATAATATTATTACAACTGTCACTTTTTATTCGTCACTTGAAATATAATCACATTTAGTATAATATACTATAGTCTGGTAAAAACACGCAGCGTATACATAGAAGCCACTGCTTCACTTATGATTGCATTAAAGAGTCATGCCATTTGCCGTGATGATGATGGTTGGCATAAAATCTACAGAGATCTACTTTTTATTTTACTGCCAATGTGTCTAATAATTAAGTCAAATTCAAAATTCTCAAAAATTGGTTTTTGTGTCGTGCTTTTTTTGATCTTAGTAGTTACCTAGCAACCTTTTTAGATGAGAGGAAATAAGAGCCTGAGGATTCATGTCTCTCCTCTTATATGCGAAATAAAAGAAATATAAACAATACCTTTTCAATTATATTTAGGTATCCTATAAATAATTTCATTTTATGGTGCATTCTAAAAGAATGAATAATTATCACTCCACATAATAATACCTCGTGGACTATATGAATGAGTATTGAAACTTCACTTCGAACACGTATCTCTTTAACGTCGATGACAAAAAAATGCTCATACGAAACAGCAACAATGTATGCTCCCACTAAAAAACGGAACAGTAAGTTGGTAAGTAATTAGTTTCAGTTCTGTTAAAAGCGAACAATTCCAGGATGTTTCACATAAATAAATAAATTTAATAAAAAAATAATAATTTTAGTATATTGTTTACTTGCATGACTTCACAAAAGTAGACTTACATTTCAAAAGTGATTAAAAAAATTTGTAAAAAAGAATTCCCCTAGAAATGAACGACGTTCAGTTCAAGCTACTGAAATTAATAATGGCCAAATCAAAGTCATAAAGACATTATAGTGGAGGTACGAAGGATTTCAATAAGTTCGATGGTAGCCGGATAAAAATGTGATACTTGGATTATATTTTGGGTTGCCATTTACTAAATTACTAACGGCGAACATAAATTTACCATTCCTTCACCAAACATTTTGGTGAAATTGAGTTTTTACTGGTTTTTTACTTTTAACTGTTAACTCACCTGAATATAATACATACTGTGATTTTAAAGCCCTTTGAAAACAAAAAGTAACTTTTAAGCTGTTTTTAACTTGGTTTATTTTTCTGAGATTCATTTAAGTACAGCCAACTCATTTACTTACCCAATAACATATGGAAAACTAAACTTATAATTGCATATGTTTTATTAGGGCAGACTTTGTAAATTTTATTTTTTGATATTGCATTAGATTGTCCTAAAAGTGTTAAGGACACTGGAGCCATTCCACATATTCTCGATATGTACAGCATTCGAGCCAATGTCTTCGTAGCTAATCCTTTCTCCCCTTTCATTTCTAACGACTGTAATTACAGCACGGTATGATTAAAAATAATTATATTTCCATGATTAATTCAGCACATTTTTTAGAACATACTTACACGTACTTCCATTATGGCACAATAACAATATATATATAAAGCTTGGAAAAGCGGTTTGGTATTATAATGCCTAACACCGGCGACAGTAAAGTCAGTTTAAGTTGGCAACTTAATTTGTATGAGTTACCTAATACCTGTCGAAGTCACTATAACATTGTGTGGCGAACCAAACAATAAATGTTGTAAATGCTCAATTATTCATATAATGATATAGTATTATAGAACTTTGTAGTCCTGTTAGAATGTAACTGACCATAGATGATAGTTATGGGTTCAAATCTCACATTTTCCAGAAACAAATCTCGAAATTGGAGGAGGCCTGCCTCGCCCGTTCCGCCGCCTCCTTCTTGAGCACCATTGCCTCGCAGAAGGAGCGTCCTACGAGCTCTCGCTGCCAACCATGGCCTTCACCACGGCAAATTTATATTATTATTATTGGGTTTGAATGGGTTATTGTTCATTCTTTCCTACTTTTATTATAATAATTTTAGTTTAGTTTAGCGTAAAAATTAAGGAAAATTATTTTAATATTTATCTGATTTAAAATCTGGATGGTAATATTGATAGCAATATACAATGTAGATTTAATAACGTACATTGATTCAGGTTAGTTGTACAGTCCATGTACAAACATACATAATACGTAGGTTTATTTAATTGTATTTTAATATCTATACGTTGTTTTGAAAAGCGATGTCCATGTGTGGATCGTCCCTTTTACGATTTCTTCTATTATTTTCATTCTGGATTTTTGAAGATCTTTTTTTTAATTTAGACTTTATTTAGTTACAGAAAAGATTTTTATACTCATATTAATTGTTATAAATAATGAATGTGATATAATTATCAAGTATTTCTTTAAATTACATAAAGACATAATTTTTCAATATAATCAGTTAAAATATACTGATGTCGGTTTTCCAGGCAAAATAATTATCTTTATAAATATTATCTTATGGCTGAAAGTGAAGAATGTATCGTAGCGGGAGGAATGGAGACAGCGCTTCGTTTGTCCAGAGCCCTTGGAGTAGCGCCCGTACACTTGACATCGGTGAAAGTATCTAACGGGACTACATCAATAAATTGCTTCCATGTGTCCTTGTCTTATAGATACAGAATTTTAAGTTTCATATTTATATTTACTATTTGTAAGTACATTTTTCGTATATGTTTTATATGTACACGATACTTTCGTGCTTATTAATATATGGAGTGTTCGGCCGATATTGTTTTATATCGTTTTATACAATCTGTAAATATTATTTTTCAATTTCAAATTAAGAGACATCTGAATTATGTATCATCACACATTTATCTCATAACATCGTCATATTTTTTTGTTTTTTTTTTTACGAAATCCTGAATGAATTAGTGAATTTCGCTACTATGACATATATACTTCGAAATGAAAGAAAAACCATTTTAAGTGACAATATTTTATGCTATTTTAGGGTTTGTATTATTTATAACATTTATTTACGATATGAATATAACTAATACAATGGTTGAAGAGGAAGTACAGAGTGACAACGGAAAAGTATTAGCGAATATTGTTTATAGCTGTGTTTTGATCATCAATCACTTATTACTGCTGACGTTAGCTTTTGGAGGATGGAATAGATTAAAACGGATAATTATCTATGTAAATGACATACAAAAGGTAGGGTTTTTAAAGGTATTATAGATATTTCTCTCTAGAAATAGAAATAGACAACCATGTGAACATCACTCTGCCCATCGCTTTCTGTCTGTTAAAAAAGCCTCTGTTGTGTAGTGTGGCGGAGGTTTCTAGGTTCTCTCTGATCACCCTGCTATGCGGGAACATTTTCAAGATGATTTAGACTCATCATGGTATATAATAATAGGAACTATGACAAATATAAATATGATATATAGTGGCCGCAGAGTTTGAAATTTTAACGAATAAAATACGTAAGCTAATTAAAAATAGCTGGTTAAAATTGCATTTTTATTTTTCAGATAAACAAAGCACTACATATCAGTCATGTTGATATTAAGATAAAAAATTGTAGAACAATGACATGGGGTCCCTTCTTATTTATATGCCTTAGCGCTCCAATCTTTATATCTTTAAAATTTGCCAATGTGTTGGAAGGCAAAGATGAGCGTAAGTATATTGTCATTAAGAAATTTTAACACTGTTTAATAAAAGGGAAGAGGAGGAGTCGTGATATCGTAATAAAATTCAAAGTGTATCTTGTATTTTTGAGAGAACTTGCTAGTTCTGTGACTTAATTTTTTGAACGAATCACATTTAGTTTTTTTGTGTAATGAATATATTCCATCCGTTCCGTAAAAATATGTCCGAAATTTTCATGTTTAAATGGTGTATATTTTTATTTATTTTCTAACATTATTAGCTTTAGATTATAAGGATAGATATTGCTGGATTTAGATTTTTTATACTGATTGGATTCACTCTTAATAAATTATTGACAAATGTAATTTATTTCAGCATTCCTTATTATATACCAATTCGTGTTTTTTTTGTCGTTCAGCATACTAATATTTGTACTGTTGCAATTTGCTTACATCGTGTGTTTATTGAACGCGACGATACGCGTATTTAATGATCGCCTACAATCTTGGAACTCCAGATATGAATATGGTAAGGGATATAATTGAAATGTACAAACATATTACTTTATAAATAGCGTTATTGTGATAACTTTTACTTTAATAAAATCAGAGTATAAGTAGAACATTGTTAGAATAAAAATGACTACTTAAAGAAAATTCAGCGTTATATGTTCGGTTATCTTTGAATGGAATCTATGAGCAGAGATGAAGGGTGAAACTTTTCGACCTGGTCGAATATATTATGCATTTTCCAGGTATAGGTTGTTAAACTTGTTTTTTTGTTATTTGCAAAATTTTATCGACATTCAGATGTTTTGGACGTAGGACACTACTTTCAATGAAACACCAAAACACTTTTGCTTACTTACTGAGTAATCGTGAGTTATGTGGATTCTTCTATATAGTTAGAAACATAATGTTTTAATTTCAGGATTAAATAATATTACACCTTCGAATAAAAGCCATATTTCCTTCCAACGGCTTTGTCAAGTTTACGTGTCCATTTGTAAATTAATTGATAAATTAGGCAAGGATGAGGCTGTTTCTATTGTCTTTATTTTACTTTTCATAATCGTAGATATTATGGATACGTTGTCGTTTTTAAAATCAGTTGTTGCGCATTTTTCGTCAGGTAAGTCGGTTATTATTTTATCTTCATAGCATTTCATGTCACTTAAAACACGGGATCATGTTTGCCCACATAAATGCAATTTTTACCATTTATTTATGTATGTACTTTATTTTTGTATTATGAACAGATCCTATTACTTCTAGGGTATAGAAACTATTCTATAATCTCCTCGTTAGCAGAATACTTATTGAATACTTTTATTGATAATATTTTATCAGCAACACTATATAATACTTACATGCAATATAAATTCATATCTTGACGTGCCAAAAGAGATTTTGCCCAAATAAATTCAAATTTATTTAATCTTTTCTCTCTTCTTGAGGTTTTGGTACAAGTAGTTAAGTGATATCTATAAAAACATTTTTAGCATTTTTATGTACTGAGTCTGTTGAGCTAAATGATAGGTATATAACCACTTTGGGAATAACACGTTGTGCTAGTATTAAGGTAATAAAAATAGATTTTGCGTCACTCCCCACGAACTAAGAACCGAATATTTGAAAGTAGCTGCTTAACATTAGAAATTCAAAAATATTCTTTCTTCGGTAACTCATCACAATATTTGTATTTGCAGTAGTATCAATAATGAAGAGAGCTTTTTTCTTAAATTTCTCTTTTTAGACTTTTTCACTTCACTTAAAATTTTGCTACCGAGGCTGAAAAGATACTACAATCGGACCACTATTGGCTTTTGTGTCTATGCGATAAAGTTATACTTTGTTCTATACGCTTATACATTTAAAACTTTTCATGTAGCCTTTTGTATGTTTTTAAGTTCCCTTGAGTCCGTGTCATTTTGAGAAAGATTTCTTATTTCTAACGCCGGGGAATTTATAATGATTTCCAGTTTATTCTATTTTTGTATAATAATGTTTTAAGTATAATTAATCTTAATTACTTATTTAAAAGGTTATTGAAGTGCATTTTAGCAACATCCGGCACTTAATTGTTTTAATTCCTAATTGTGAGAAGTTAATTATTTGTTACCTCATATCTTCCAAACCCCTAGACCGAATTATATAATTAAGGTGACCTTAGATAGGTATTGATACGCCTATTTCTTATATATGTAACGTCACTTATAATTCAAAATGGCGCCCTCTAGAGGCAATTACGTCATGAATAAAAACAAAAAAAATCGTTGATGGATACCGTGTGCGGTGTCAAATGATTATGATGACTTAATAAGCACATTTTAAATGTATAACCCACTAGCGACCCGCCCCGGCCTCGCACGGATGGACATTTAGTTTTTAAACTCTCTGAAAAAAAATGTCAGTAAATTTACTGGATTTGGCTGCGTCCGCTGCGTAAAGAGCCTGCTTCATAGATGTGCACCCCCCTCCCCTGCGGTTTCGCCGTGCGACACATATCGGCCGGCGGCCATCATTCATTTTAATACCAATTACAATTTTAAATTCGTAATATCTTTTGAATGGATTGTCCGATTGAAATAAAAAAAAAGTAATTTATAGCTATTGAAACAATCTTGCTCAATAAATAGTTTATTTGGATAAGGATTAATATTTGACGATAATATGATCAATAAACATAGACTAATAATTTTAATTACTTTTATTCTATGGAAAAGTGGTTATAATGGCTAAAATATAAATGTTTGGTTTATACTATCGCGGACTTTTTTGTAGGCATACAACTTTTCTAAAGAAGTCAACCATACATCTCTAACTATTTAGGCAGCGTTCGCGAGAATCGTTAACGTACGGCAGTTTTGTCGTCGACTTACTCCACAATTTTCACTACCACGAAAAATCCTATCTATTTTCCGGGATAAAATATAGCCTATACGGATTCCGAAGAATCCCTCTAAGTAATGGTAAAAGAAATTTTGTAATCGGTCCAGTAGTTTTTGAGCCTATTCAATACAAACATACAAAAATACAAAGGTTTCCTCTTTATAATATTAGTATAGATTACTAGCTTTTATAGCTTACTTTATTTGTATTTGCTTCCTAAATTTGAAGAATTGATTGAGTCGGGTTTTTTGTTCTTTATAATTATGTGCGTTATTTATCTTGGATCTTTAAAACATCATTTGATGTGTTCATAACTTATGATTTTATTTTAATATCTAAATAATACTGATATCGCATATTTACTATTTGGCAATGGCCTCATTGGCAATTTCGTTATTGGCATAATTCGACTGAGTCTGTTTTTTTATCATACTGAAGCTTTTAGTCTGCAGCATATTATAATTATTTTTTTACATTTGGGTCTAGTTTTTCGGATCTGCTTAAAATTTAAAATTCTTTTACGATAGAGTATATTTACCAGTTCCGATTGCATTAAAACCGCCTTTGAGTTACATTGTCCAGCGAACAATGTATGTCAAAAGATGGATACCAGAGTTTTACCTCTACTATGCTTTATTTACGCAGCAAATAAAGTAAAGAATATATCTGATATTACTTGGTTTGTAGGCAAAATCGTACCAACGATGACACTCATTGCTTTTATAATGGATCAAGTTTGGATAATTTACGAAGTAGTAATGCTTGTGCTCTTAATAGAACCTTGCAATGAAACAGATTTGGAGGTAAAGTATACGTGTATATCTAAATATAAGTAAATGATTATTATTCGCCGCCTGTCGTGACGCAGAGGCACAAGCGCGCCACTGTAAACGCGACAGGTTGTGGGTTCGATTCTTACTCCAGGAAATGGAAGTTTTCATTTCCTGGGTTTGGTAACAAGGCAAAGCGCGGCATTAAGTTCCACCACTCAGCACGCAATGCCTCAATTCGGCGGAAAGTAGATAACGGAGTGTCTTAACACTAGGTTCCCTCTGCCTACCCTGCTATATGCGGGATACAGCGTGAAGCTATGTATGTATGTATTATTATTACATTTACAGAATATGAATTGTTTAGTTTCCTATAGGAGATTATGTCAGTGTGGAGATTGTGATATTTATTAAGTGCTTGCAAGTGCATGAAAAGGATGCTGAAGCTGTTAATTAATAAGTCACTTTTGATAAACCCATTTTGAGAAGAGATGAATTCTCAATCCCAATAAAGTCTTTTTATATTCGAATAAAGACAGTGTCTGATTATCAGCGCGTTTGGTAGTGGGTGCGATTCCCACTCAGGGGAATAAATATATTTTAATTACCTTAATTTATTCGATTTGGTATGACCAAATCGCCACTCAACACGTAAAGTCTCTAATTCAGGTAGAAAGTGAGAAACTGATTGTTTTAATACTGAAATTAAAATAGAATGTTTAAATATATTATAACCCCTGTCATGGCGCAGAAGCACAAGCGTGCGACTGTAATCACATCAGGTTGTGGGTTCGATTCCCACTCCAGGAAAAGTTAGTATTTTCATTTCCTGGATTTGGTAATACAGCAAAGCGCGGCGTTGAGTTCCGCCACTCAACACATAATGCCTCAATTTGGTGGAAAGTGGGGAACGGAATTGTTGTAAGAGAACGGAGTGTCTTAACATTAGGTTCTTTTGTTCTATCTGCCTACCCTGCTATATGTGGGATACAGCATGAAGTTAAAAAAATATATATTATTTAACTGAAAGAATTAAAAAAAATAAGAAATTAAATAAAATCTACAATATTTTTAAAATAATATACATTAAAAACGACAAAATGCTTATTTGTATGCGGAGGGTATACAAATCCTTGCATGTTCGTAAGTGTATGGGTGTACCAGACCACGTATACTCAATATTGTGCTTATGTACGTAAATTTGAATCATGTGTGAGCATAATTATAGTTATATCTATCAATTTATAGCTCCAGACGCTTAAAGTGCGGGTTAGCCATTTAAATTGTGAGCAGAATAAATATAATAGACCACAGATACTTGCTTTCTCTACTCAACTATCTTATGACGTGCCATTTTTTACTCCACTTGGTATATTTGCTCTCAGAAGACAAGAACTAATGACGGTAAATATTTATTTTTTTCTTATATATAACCTTCCATAGGATATAGAAATACGGTCCTCTCTGAAACAGCTGTATGACTTTTAATGAAATTTATTTGTTACATAGCCATTGTACCTGTGTGTTGCATAGAGTATAATTTGTTTTGACAACACTAACACACCTTATAACTTAAATAAATGGTGCTTTAAACCTTATTCTTTTTATATAAAAATGAAATATCTGGAATATTTCATTTAAGATTACCTACCCTGTTAATTGTGGGAAACAGTGTAGCTAAAAAAATATGAGAAAAACAACTCCTTAATAAAAATTACCTAATCTGATATATATGGTATAAAAATCAAAGATCTGGAACGTCTTTACAACTAAGAGACCAATTATACTATAAAATATTTAATAGAGGCCAGAAAGAGACCAAGGAGTTTTGTTTCAATTTCTAGGTAATCTCTGGTAACACAAAGTGCAGCATTGAGTTCCACCACTTAACACGCAATGCCTTGTATTCAGACGCAAAGCGACGAACGAAGTTCTTTGAGTAGTATAGATTTAAATCATTTACTTATTTATTTTTCTTTTTTAATGAAATATGTATATATATATATATATATGTATAGATATGTATAATATGTATGTATGTATATTTGTATTTATGTACGTATGTTTATGTATAGTCGATGTTTATATATGTTTATATTTATATATTGGATTTTTATTTGCTTTGTGCACCCCTTCTCATTTCTTATGTTCTCTCCTCTACCTAAAGGTTACCTGGAAGAGATCGATCTCTTATCGATAAGGTTACCCATTGTACTATCATAAATATTAAGATCTTTTTATTTTGTATGTCTCTGGTAGAATAAAAAGTATTTATTATTTTATCCAACTACCCTGTTATGTGAGATAAGCTGTAGAATAATAGAAAGGAAAAATAAAAATAATTTAAATAAAATCATTTTCCTAAGAAAAAATTAACATACTAATAGCTTTTAGTCAGGCGCTGATGATGAGCAGTGATGAAAAGTGTTTTTCATTTCAATGCGCAACGATCTTATTTCTTTTTTCAGATAATCAGTACAATATTCTCCTTCCTTGTCATTATCACACAGTTTCACCTGCGAGATAGATTTGGATATTGATTTTTCAAATAAACAGTGATAAAAACTTTATTTAGAATTAAGAATACAGTGTTTAATATTTAAGTTATAAGAATGAAGCATTAATAAGGTATAATAAATCATTATTTTCAATTTTAAAATTTTAGTCCTTCTAAAATGTATGGCTCTCTTTTATTCTCAACATCCTAAAGCTACTGTAAATGTTTGTTTGTCTATAACATGTGATTAGTTGTGAGCTATAATAAAAATTTATTAACATCACGTTGCATTTTTAATCCACAATACTAGCTTTACTGGTTGATATAGGATGTCAGTTTCAGTATATTCTAAATCGCTTAAGTACCTAAGAAAATTGTTTATAACTTTGTCAAGCCCGATCAGATTGATAATGTTTTTCTACTTTGGAGAGCGGTCATAGATCTGTTCACATTAGTTCAGATTCACTGAGCCGATAAGAAACTCAACATTTACTCTTTTCAAATATAATTTTACAATAAATTCACAACTATAATGAGCCTTCCCAGCGAAAAAAAAAACATGAATATTTACATAATTTTAAATTGTTCAAGTGGCAATTGTAATTATTTGTGGAATTTTATTAAGCATATATATATATCCCTTTAAGAAATTCTTAATATTTTTTTGTATGAACAAAATATTGCTATATATGATATATTGTGATACAATGGTTAGAATATTAGTTTTATCAGGGTTTTCCTTAAAATTATAAAAAACAATAAGCTATATACATTTTAATAGATCAATATATATTATGAACATGAACTCCAAAGAGGTCGGGGGCTTGCGGCTCTCTATACGGTATAGCTCGATTGTTGCTGATTGTAGCGATATACTTGATCGGTAATAACGTATAGCTTAATTGCTATAGAGCTCGTATGGATTCCAAGAGACGCAGGTTCGAATCCTGTTATGTTCAGATTTTTAGCCAACTTCCATACAACGTTGAAAACACCGGTTCTCGTCCGATCACCGAAGTTAGGCAATATCGGGCGCGGTTAGTACTTGGATGGGTGACCGCGTGACGTTGGCTTTTTTGCCCTTGCGCCTGAAAAAAAAGAAATCTTGATTGGTTGTCCTGGCAATTTTAGAAATAATAATTTTAGGAAGCAAGCAAGCAAGGTAACTGAGGCGCGTCTGTGATATGAGAGCTCACAACTCAGTAGCTTTATAAATACTCGTATATCCCATAGTTCACCAGTTCGTTTAACACTAAGGTTTCAAAAGTTATTACAATTTCTTCGGGTGTCAACTCTAAAATTATTATAAGTACATATTACTTTGTAATAAATTAATGGAGATAAATTAAATAAAGATGTTTTTTTAATCGGTATTTCTGTAAAGAAATTTTCAAAAATATTTGTACCTTATTTTTTATTTATTAACTTCTTGTCAATTTTTAAATCTACCAGTTTAGAACAAGTCTTATACCTTTCAGTAGTAGTTGTTATTATATCCGACTTTGCATTTATTTTAGGTACTTTAAGTTACCTCATATCAGACAATCCATATAGTTATAACCCTATTGTTACCTCAGCCATTATATTTTAATTTATTTATTTTTTGTTGTGGGTTCGATTCCCACTCCAGGAAATGGATTTTTTTATTTTCTGGATTTGGTAACAAGGCAAAACGCGGCGTTGAGTTCCGCAACTCGGCGCGCAATGCCTCAATGCGGCGGAAAGGGGGGAACGGAGTGTCTCAACACTAGGTTCCCTCTGCGTAAACTGCTATATGCGGGATACATCGTGAAGCTATGTATATATTTATTGTTTTTAATTTAAATATCGTGTCAAATCATTAAAAAGTAAAAGCATTAAAACCAAAAAGTGATATTTAAAATTAGTTTCGTGGGTTAAATGGAAGTATATTTCAAGTAACCGAGACTAGACATTTATCGCTATTACACTATTGAGTAACTAAAGATACATGAAAATTACATTCATCATTTATTCATCTACGATTTAGAGTATGAAACGTAAAATATCGTTTTCTTCTTTACCGTAGAATTTTCAAAAAATCCTGCTTTTAGTGCTCTGTTACACTCCCCAGGGAACCTACATGTTAAATATTAGTTAGAGCTGAGCCGCATGAATCATAGTAATAGAACCAACCACTGCCCTAAAGTGAAAATCCTGAAAATAAAATAACAATAATATTAATAAACATACTAATTTTAAGCTATTTCTGACCTAAAAAGGAATCGATCTGTACCCTTAATTCCGAATAGACAGTAAGTCATCTATCATTATGTTATTATTATGCTTTCTAACCGTTATCATTGTTTTAATCTGTAAACAAATGGCATTGCATGTATATCGACAGTAGTAGTAATGATATTATACAGAGTCCTTAAAAATATCAAATGGCCTTTATCAAGCTTCTGTCCTTTTTCAAGTTTTATAAATATTGATGAAAAAATGAAGAAACCATAATGAAGGTATAATTAAATATATCTTATAAAATTTGGTGGACTAATTATGAAAAAAGATTAAATGATTATTATTCATATTCTACTAAAAACTGTAATTACAGTTGTTCAAAATAAAGGAGCAGAAAGCATTACTTACAAAAACATTGGCGCGAGTGCTGTACATATCAAGGATGTGTGGAATGGCTCCGGTAACCTTATCACCGTTAGGACCATCTAATACGATGACGAAAATTTACACCGTTTGTCCTAACAAAAAATACTTCATTATAAGTTTAATTTACTTTATTATATTAAGTAAGTACAGGACTAGATAATGTTTAAATATTGGGTGTGCAAGGATAAAGTAGCTTTTAAAGGACTAATAGCCAGTGAAAATATTATATTCATATGATTTCCCAGCGACTTAGGAAATATAACTTATTATTTTCGTAACGTATCAGTTATTGATGCAGTAATACAGTTTGATATGCTTGTCTAAATTATTTTTTCAAATATTGTTTGAAACCAATATATAGTGAAACTATAAAGTATTGTATAAAGTTGTCAAGAAAGTAAGTTTGGTTTTTTAAGTATGATAACATGCGTTGCCTAGCGATTTATCAGCAAAAAGCTTCACGATGTATCCCGCATACAGCAGAATAGGCAGAGGGAACCTAAGAACCTAGTGTTAAGATACTCCGTTCTCTTTCAACAATTCCATATCAGAATTGTTGCAGGAGAACGGATCAAGAAAAAGTGAACTAAATGTAATATAAAGTTATTGCTCTTTGTAAAAGGTTTAATAGTCATTGTTTTTAAATTCAAGTCAAGCATTATTTTTTTGAATTTAAAGATAATAGAAGTATAACCGATATTAAATATTAGTAAAAGATGTTGACAAAAAAGCATCACAGACGCAACTGTTGAGTTTCTTACCGGCTCTTCTCAGCAGAACTGCCTTCCGAGCCGGTGATAGCTTCCGTTAGGACTGACACGACTGACACCTTTGTAAATTTACGATTCGAAAGTGCTTGTAATAGCCTACTTGAATAAAGAATATTTAGATTTTGATTAAGACGTGATAGCAGATACGTTGTTACCAACCTATTATTACTTTTCTTTAGTGGGAGTCTATATGGCAGATATCATATATAACCAATTTTTCGTCACCAACGCTAAAGAGATACGTGTTCGAACTGGATTTTCTTTAGCAATTCATGTAGTCCACATCGGGGCTTTTTGCGTAATGATGATAGCTCACGCTGTTAGAGCATATCATAAAATTAAATTTTATGTTGACTACCTAAATATTGTTGAGAAGGTAAGACTTTGTATGTTTTTAATTTATTTTCTATAATAGAGATCAATCACATCATATATACAAATATCTCCGGTTTTTTTTTTGTTTTTCTCTATGATAGCTGGATAGAAGCTGAGCTGAACGCAGACTAGAAAATGGAGATGTTTAATCCTTTTCGTAAAAGAACAAATATTTTCTATTTTTTATAATATACATATATTATATCGGTTTGCAGCTAAATAACGAACTGGACAGCATTTATAAGATTATTTAAATCAAATATGCGTATGTGCTTATAGCTTATATATATCCTTTATCTGTAATATATTTCGTTGGATCTGTTTACATGTATGAGAGGATTAAAGAAATGTTATTTCAAGACAAGGATGGTAAGGATTAAAAGTTATTTTTAAGTTAAAAAAAGCTATTGAAGAACATATAAATATACCTAAGTAATTAAATAATTCTTGTAAGGTACTTGAATATAGCTTAACACGCACGCAACTTCGCACATATTATCCCTAGCGGGGTAATCAGATAGAACGGAGCGCCAAACGCAATGGTCCCTCACCTCTTACGCCTCGTCAACAGTCATTATCCTCTTCATACATGCCCTTCGGGGAATCCTCAAGCTTTTTACGTGACCTTCCAGTATCATTGATATTCTGTTATTGAAGGGCAAACGAGGTTCCCTTACATATTTCGCCGCTCACTTTTATTTCATACATCTTTCTTACCATTCTTTCATCACTCATCCTCTTGACGTGCCGAAACCATCACGTCTCGCTTATACCTTTCTGTGAATCTCTTCGTTGTGGAATTAGTCACGATTTATATATTATTAAAGTTATTTTATTTTATAGATGTGGTTGAGATTGACATTTGCCTTACATTTTGTTTAGAATATATATTAACAATTGAATTTTTAATCATTTTTCAGCGTCAATTTTCATAAAGCAAGCTATCTACTTCATATGCTATAATTGTGTGATGCTGTGGCAGTTGCGCTTCATGTTTCTTATATATTACTTGAATGAAACAATTAAAATATTCAGTAAGCGCTTACAAGCATTAACATATAAACTAAATCTACATAGTGAGTATTTGTACTGTATCATTGGGTTTGTTAATTTCTTTTAAAACTTTTCCGATTTCGGATGTTTTTTTTATAATATATACATTTATTAGTTTATTAACGCTGCGTTAAAACTCAACTTCACGTCTAGAATAGTTTGTTTTGCTTCAGACAGACAGACGGACAACAAAATCTTATTAAAAGAGTTCCACTTTTTAGAGGAACGGGTCTCTAAAAAATAAGTTTCTCCTGCCTCAAAATAATAATACCTACTTATTTTTCGGAGTAAGCTTTTACACCTGTTTCTAACAATTAGAAGTCACAGGGATGTTGTGTTTTTTTTACATTCTAATATGATATTCTTAGACTCACTGAAAATTAAAACTGAAAATACAGCTTACATAGCAATAAAACGACTCTGCGGAACATATACATCTATATGTGGACTCGTTAAGAAGATTGAAGAGCAAGAAGGAATCCTTACGTTATGTTTTTTCTTCTACAAAATAGTTGATATTATGGATGCGTTGTTCCTCATTATGTCATCGTTTATGTCTAGAGGTACATATTTTTTAAAATATAATCCAGCACTTTTTAGTGATTCACACTTTCTGAACGTGACAGGTTGTGGGTTCGATTTCCACCCCAGAAAATTATTTTTTCATTTCCTGGGTTTGGTAACAAGGCAACGCGCGGCGTTGAGTTCCGCCACTCAGCACGCAATGGCTTAATTCGGCGGAAATGGGGAATCGAGTGTCTTAACACTAGGTTCTCAGATTTTCTCTACCTATCCTGCTATATGCGGGATATAGCGTGATGCAAAAATATATAAAATATGTCAAAAATTCAATTTATCACATGAGTGCATAATGAGTTGTTAATAAATAATTTAAAAGACAAAGAGAGACATCTCTTTCTCAAAATGCTTATCACGTACAGCTTTCCTTAAGGTGCCTTTTCATTGTTTCTTATTGTTTAGCTGGACTATTATGGTTCTTCATCAGGTGCTCCAGATTTTAATTATTATATGTCAACGAAAAATGCAATAATGCAACGAAAAATTCTTTATAATTTAGCTGGTCTATTATGATTCCACACTAGGTGATCCACTGCACTTGCACAGACACATTTTTACTGTTTATTTTTTTTTTTTCAACTTCACGCTGTATCCCGCATATAGCGGGGTAGACAGAGGGAACCAGAGAATTTAATGTTAAGACAGTCCATTCTCTTCCAACATTTTCGTTCCCCACTATCATAATATAGATTAATGAATTATTTCAGATTACATTACGATTAGTTTCTTGACTGATAACATGTTAGAAATGTTTTGGATCGTGGTTAGAGGAACCATAATAATAATGTTGGTAGAGCCATGTCATCAGACTCGAGAGAAAGTAAGCATACTATTATTATATCGAAATGATTTAAATTTTTTAAAATGATTTTATTTATTTTAGTGATGATGATAATTAATCAATTACAAGTAAATTTTAAACGTAACAATTCTAGAATTCAATTTTAATCGTAAATATGCTTGTAATATATTTTTTCCATAATATTATTAGAAACTGTACGAATGATAATACATGAAGATATAAAGAACTGTTTTTTTTTAATGTGAAACTAATCTAAAAAACTTCTAATTATAGGTAGAAGCACTTCAAGTTATGGTTAGCGGTCTTCTATGTTTCTCCACAAATATAGAGCTTAGAGAAGGATTATATAATCTTTCTCGTCTGCTTTTGGTTAATGTACCTGTATTCTCTCCTCTTGGAATGTTTCCTTTTACAAGGCAACAGTTAATATTTGTAAGTTAGGATTTATTCTCATACCTATAAAAGTGGGAGAGGCTTTTCTTTTTTTGGATATGCTCTTATGTTGTTCGCCCTCATGGGCTTTATAGCGTCACCGGCTTTTATTAGAAGAGATCTCGGACCATATTGCTTTCGATATTTATGTTTCTTTCTAAATCCTTTTTGCAATCTTCTTTCACTTTTTACAAAATTTTTTAATCCTAAAAAATAGGCTACATTCATTATAATATATTATTTTTAGTTCAATGTTATATTAAAGTTTGTTAAGCGAATGTGATCATCACGTAAATTGTAAGTTTATCCTTTATTATAATATAAGAATATTATGTTCCATAGCTATATGTTCATAGCTCCATAGCTCCATATGTTCCATAGCTCCTACGCATTGACCGGTGACCATCTTTGAGCAATTACCTATGGTTACTCAGAGATGGATCCCGGTCAATGCGTCAGATTAAAAATATTGTAGTCTCAAAGGGGCCTCTACGTGTTGGACCTGTGTCCCCACGTAAGCCTTCCAAAGGACCGGGTTCCTATGAACCCGAGAATTTATAATAAGAATATTACATAAGAAAATTTTAACTAATTCCATTTAGTTTTTTTTTTAGTTTTCAACAATTATGACGTCCAAAATCTTATATTATTTTTTCAGTTAAGTGGTGTGCTCTTCACATTTATCGTTATTATTACGCAGTTTCGTCTAAGAGATCAAATTGGAAATCAGTCAATGAATTAGTAATTCGTTTCTTTAATTATGGCGCTTCGAACATGCCAGTTGAGAACAAATCACTTCGCCAATGTCACGTTGTATGGAGAACACGAAGGAGGATTGAATGAATTAGTAAATAGAATAAAGATAAAATGCAAGTGGCAACTGTTAAATTGCAAAGAATAATTACTTATATTAAAAAAAAACTGAATAAATAATTTTGAACTTATTACTTAACTAACTTATTTTACAAATGAAAATATTTAAAATGAATGACTCAATATATAATAAATAATAAATTACAAAAGGTGCGTTTTATTAATATGTATTAAAGTAAAATTTACAATATTTCATTTTTAAGGTAATGAATTGTGTACGGATTAATCTCCAGTAAAGCTTGTTTTGGTTTCTACTTTCTTTTTCCATAAAATTTTCTTGTTGTTACCTGCCTATTACCAAGTCTGCAAATATGCAGAATTTGTGAAGAAAATAAAAAACTATTTTGTTCTATTTATCTACACTAACAAGGATAGATTCGTGACATTGGCGAAGTGATTGGTGCTCAACTGGCACGCTCGAAACGCCATATGATAAGAACCAAACCAAACCAGAAATTAAATTTTGACAAATTGAATTAGATTTTGAGATTCGGGACGGATTAACCTAAATATCTTAATATACAAACGACAACCGTTTATTAAACATAAATATAGTCAGTTTATTCCATACAAAAAACACATTTATTCATTTCAAGTCTCTTCTTTAATAAAAGTCTTTTATAAAAGTGTTATTATTATGCATACATATTGTAATATTTTGTTTATATATATGTTTTATTATGTTTCGATAAGTACAAAAGTACATATCGTTGCGATATCCCTTCGTTTCTATAAAGAAATAAATATCTACAGCAACTTAAGCATTCGACAAGGTGGATCACGAACTGCTTTTAAATAAAATTGCCTTTAATGGTATCCGCGGCAATTTATTGAGATGGTTCACCTCATATATAACAAATCGTACTCAAAAGGTAGTTATCAACGGTTTCCACTCGAGACAGATTTCTGTTACGTCCGGTGTTCCTCAGGGCTCAATATTAGGCCCCTTGTTATTCACGTTATTTATCAACGATATAAGCACTTGTTTTAAGTATTCGAACTTCCTGTTATATGCGGATGACTTGAAAGTCTTTAAGACCATAAAAAGCGTTGACGACTGCTTATTGCTTCAAAGTGACTTAGACCGATTGTCTTGCTACTGCACACAAAATAAGCTTTCTTTAAGCTTACCTAACTGTAACTTCATTATATTCACTAAAAACATAAAACAGCACATTTATAGTTATCACCTGTCAAATACACAATTACAGAGAGTACATTCGCTGCGTGATCTCGGTGTGATTCTGGATTCAAAACTTCATTTTGACATTCATGTAGACAATATCATCAACAAAGCTCTTAAAATGTACGGCTTTGTCATGCGCAATAGCAAGGACTTCAAACAACCCTCAACCTATAGATATTTATACATTTCACTAGTTAGACCATGTCTGGAGTTTGCTACTATTATATGGAATCCCTATTACGCTAAATATACTGACTCGATCGAGACTGTTCAAAATAAATTCCTTAGAGCGCTACATTACAGATGCTATCACAGCACTGGCTCACGTGAGGCCTTGCTGACTGATTACAAGTTGCTAACCCTAGAATCAAGAAGACTGCTTCTCGGAGCAATGTTTCTTTATGGTATTATTCACAACAAATATGACTGCCCTGAACTAGTAAATAAATTATGTTACATTGTTCCGAGGACAGTAGTGCGTAGACAGGCGCGTCCATACCGTCTTCTATCTGTCAACACTGGTCGTGCTTGTAACTCTAATGCAGGCCTTCGCGCTCCTCTGCGCCAACTTGTGGATTCTTTTAATAGTATATTTGTAAACGTTGATATTTTTGGTCTAACATCGTATCAATTTCGAAAGGCTGTAATCGATGCCATTTCATCTAAAAAGTAACGTATAAATTTGGTTGCACTTATCTTTCCTTTCTTTTTTCACATTTAGCGTATATTTATATGTCACTTTTTTCTTTTTTTTTTGATTAGCATATTTGTAAATTCATTTATTTTTTGTCACTCATTCAAGCTCACTGTGTTAATGTAATGTATTTGTAGTTTTATTTCACCTAGGTTAACAATAATTAATCTAGTAATAAGTGGATAATGTAGCTAGTGGTATAATAAGCGTTATTTAAGTAGTTATTAATGTGTATAAGATACATTGTACCACTGTTTTTTGTCCCAAAATAAAATAAAATAAAATAAAATAAAACTTAGGGGTGTGAACATTCATTTTAAACGTTCAATGCTTGGTACTAAATAACGTGTTCTGAATTGTTTATCAGTGTTTGATTAACAAATTATACACGTAAAGCTAACAAAAACATAAAAAATTCTTAACTAGGTAAGAAAATTAAAACACAAATATAATTGAAGTTATAACAATGATTTAATACCCGTAATAGCAAATAAATACAATCATTCTATAATATTATTGGCGTGGTGTAGGTAAGTATCACATAGATTCAGCTTAGTAAATGCTTTAAGAATTTCGTCGCTAATATGCCTGTTGATAAAAACGGCGCAAAATGGATCCTGGGATAGATAAGCGAAAGGCGTATTCAGGTTGTACTCAATGATTGGTTCTTGTGAATAATTTTGCAAGCTTTCCTCCGCTTTATTTAAAGACGAACGAATGCATACAATCTTCGAACGAAGCTTCTTCACAGTTGGTTGGTATTCCAGCACTTGGGTCACCTTTGTGTATGCAGAATCAATTATTTCCTTTGCATATTGGTAAGAATATGGAATTTTCCCTTTTAACGTGCGAAGGCACGCTAAGACTTTTTCGTCCCATGTGCGAGCGTTTTGCAAGTTGATATTTACTTGCTCCTTGGTGTTCTCGAGCATAAGCTCTGCCATAAGTTTCACGATGGCAGTTTGAAGAGCGTCTTCAGTTTTATAACAACTAAGTTTATCTTGGAACTGAGCTTTTATATCTCCGGGAGACCCACCAATACAGAAAACCGTACCAGTTAGACCTGGAAAAGAAAAAACTTGCTCAATGAATTCAATATTTTACACAATTGTTATCAATATTTAATAAATAAATTTCAGGGTTAATAGAACCATATGCAATATTTAATTATCTGCAATATTTTTATTACATAAAAAAAGCAAAGACATTGAGAAAAAGAGCTTCATTCGTATTATTATAATTATTATTATTGTAATATTGAGCCATTTTTACCGTTTGCTTCCAAAATCTCTACTATCTTTAAAGCTATTAAAACTCCACTTTCATAACCTAACAAGTAGAACTTGTCCTTAAGTCCCGTCTTATTAATAAGCACCTGTAAAAATAAATGAATTAGTAACTTTAACTTGAAATAAATTCAGAAATTTATCTTATTTATTTCATGTGGTTTCATATTTGAAAATATATTGTTATGTGGACAAAAATATTGGATATCAAGATTAAAATTTAAAACAAAATGTATATATATGAATTAACTACGTCTACTTGCCAAACATACGATCAGCTTTTTAATATGTTTCTGTCCAAATGCTTGTAATGTGTAAAAATAAAAAGAATACCTCAGAATATCTCTTGGCCAAGTCATCGATGGACTCACGAGAGTTGGTGAGACCGGGTTGCAGTGCCAAGGCTGGCATCTTCAGACGCTCACACATCATGCGGAACCGATCATGGTGACCTTCTACTCCTGGGACCATACACATGTACGTTTGGTTCTTGTTAACGTTGCCGTCAAACTAGAAAAAAATCATTAACAATTCAAAAGTAACATATTTATAGTACAGACGGTTCAATTCAAGAAAGACTATGTTGTTTAACTTCTAAGAATATGTCACATAAATGAATTATTCTCTGTTATATAGATACTCACCGAGATTATCTTACTTCGAGTCGGTAAAAATATAAAATCACAACTCGCTTGAAGCTCATCCTGGTCCACATAAGAGAAGAACGCTTTCAGACCTTCCTTACTAGTATACTCTTGAACCTTATTAATATTTTGCTCCAAATCTTGAATCCTGTAGAAATATGTAACTCATATCAATATTGTCAATTTTATTCCTTCTTGTAGATAACAGAACAGTACAAATAGAAATAATATTATCAGAGTAGAGAAGTGAGAAATGTGCATTTATCGATCCCAAGGGCCTCGAAGAAGTGCCTGGGAGTTGGCACCCAAGTATAAGATAGTAAGGGGTGTAGTAAGGGACTTTATTAAGCGATTACCTACAATGTCTAAACTTTTCTCTACCTACTGATAATAGTTGTAGATAGGCTCATCTTTAAGTAGCTTTTAGAGAGGTTTCTCATTTATACATTTATCCATCTTTCTACTAACGCATGTAACATACAAATTAACTCTAAACCTATTTTATTTTGTATTTTTAGTCCTACGGAATATTTATTTTCCGGAGCTGTAAGTTCTTCCAGTATTACACATTATAAGGCTTCTTGAGTAAAAGAAAATGTCCGGTCTAGATGACGAAACATCAACATCCGTGATAGTATTGTGAGATGGTTCGCAAAAGCTGAGATGGATTCTGTGTAACTATTGTTAAACTCAAACCGACAATTTCATTTTTTTTTTATTTTATTGAAATATTAATTAATACACTCATATTAAATATTGTAGGAGTATTGTTATATAATTAATGATGAATTTTTTTGTATATTGATAAATTTCAGGTTGAAATCAATTGAGTTTATATATGTTGACAATGCAAATGATCACTAAACTTTAAGCAGTGATTTTTTAATGACTTTGTGATCAAAATAAAATCCCTTGATCAAAATAAAATCAAATCTTAGTAAAATCTTTGAATTTTATAATATTTACAAATAAATTATTATTCTATGTATTTTCTATGTATGTCGTAGTCACCTGTGACCATGAACTATTGTAAAGTGTATAATAAATATGGTTTTTATTTTTATTTTTTTTTATGGATAACGGATGGCAAACGAGCAGAAGGACCACCTGATGGTAAGTGGTTACCTTCGCCCATGAACATCTATACCACCAGAGATGTTGTAGATGCGTTGCCAACCTAGAGGATACAGACGGAAGGGGAGGATAATGTAGTAGTCCGCTATCGGAACCACCACATTTTGGGGAAAGGATGGGTGGGAAGGGGGAAAACCTGGCTTACATGCCATCGAACCGGAACACATCACAAGATATTTGGCGGTTCGTCTTTGACATGATAGTGGTCGCGAGCCAGACGGAGGACGAACCTCCTACCACCAAACAAATATGGTGTATATTTAATTCGATAAAAACAGCAACAAGATTTTTTTGCTTACGCTTTAAAGGTGAGCGATGATATATCGCGATTCGGGAGAGATATGCTATGCTCGTTCCACAGATACGCTCTTATTGCTTCCAACTTAGGCAGATTTACTCCTAAATCTTTCAATGTTGCCTCTGAACCATCTTCTAATATAATATCTGTAAATCAAATTTATTTAATAAACTTACGTACGCTAAAAAAAATCGAATTCTACGATAATTATGCGACAGGCAAAGGAAATGTGGCATAGTTAAAGCTTATGAAGAAGTATAAGTGCTCAAGAAGTTAATAATAAAATAACTGAAATGGGCTTGACATACATCTCTATGTGTTACTAATGCAACGGTTTCTTTACACGGCCATTAGTTATTATAAATGTATTACTTTTACTTTTCTTTTATGGGAGTTACTGTCTGGGTACAATCTGAAAGGGCCCTTGTTACAGGCTGTAAAATCTATTTACTGAGATCTTTCAGTCTGTGTACGAGAAGGAGCTGATATGTCGCCTCGATTTAATCTAAAATCGGATGTCAAACAGGCTTGCGCTGTCAGCTTGGTTGTTCAATTTGTATTTGAATAGCTATCTCCAAGACGTGAAAGAAAGTTACATGGGTGTGAAAGTAGGTGTCTCAAAGGTCAATTACCTGCTGTAAGTCGATAAAGCAGTACAGTATCATCGAGAACGTTGATGAGGCTGTTATACGGCAGCGAAATTTTACCCACGTTTCGTTGCCTTATAACAAGTTGTCACAAAAAGAAAGAAACATGAAACCTGTAGAGAGGTGATTTTTTCGTACGAAGAGATACACAAAGATACAGGCGTAAGCGAGAATGTTGAAGTGAAAATAAAAAATAACATGCTCAAGTGGGTCGTGCACGTTAAAAGGATGAAAATAAGATAATAGTAAAATTGTTATATAAAACGTATGTGAGAACCAGAGAAGGCCTCGGTTGAACTTCAAAAAAGCAGTACAATTGATACTGGAGGAAGATCACGTAAAAAGCATGAGATCCACCCCGAAGGCATGGGTGTGGACTGTGGACAAGGCGAAATTCGTATGCAGGGACTGTAGCTTTTGGCGCTCCGTTCCCTATAACTACCCCGCTAGGCGAGTGATATAGCGGGAAGTTAAGTAAGTTTAAGTTTAGTGTTTTTATACTTTTTGTGTTATATAATACTTCCAAATGGTTATATATTGATATAGATTTAATGAATAGAGATATTTTTTTACCAGCAATCCTGGATATTTCCTGCATTAAAGGAGCCCACTGTGAGCATCTTCTTGATGCAATTACCAGTGATTGTTTGGAGCATAATGCTTTCTCGATAGCGTCAGCTGCATTTATTGATGATATGGTCTCTTCAGAAGAAACACTATCTAATTCCATCTGAAAATTATATTCATATGTTATGTTCCGTTTTATATCTAAGTATGAAATTTTCAGTAAATCATATATTTAATTTTAATCTCAACATTCACTTCTTATGCCCTTCATTTTTGGTTTTATATCTTACCATAAAATGATTAGAATTTAGCGCTGTCAGATAAAGGTTTCTCTATATTTAGATGCTGATAATTACTTACTTTATCAAAATCATTTACAATTTTTTTTCTCGCGTTTTTTTTGTGTTTGTAATGATATATTTTATAATATAATTCATTATTAACAGTGGAAAAGCAAAAAATAAAATATTAGAATAATCGTCTATAGAATAATGAAAGGGAGAGATAAATTTACTTTTAATTACTACTAGGTTATCAGAAATTTCAACAAAAAAAAACTGAATTGAAATAAAATGCACTAAAGCTAACATTATTACGAATAACAAAAAAACGACTCACTTTTTAATTAACACACCAAAAGGACAAGTAATTACGTAAAAAATCATCAAAATCGGTTCAACTATTAAAAAGTCATACACTGATTCCAAAAACCTACTCCTCGGTTTTTTGAAGTTGGTTAATAAAATAAGCCTTATACCAAATACCTTATTTAAGACTGGCAGCACTATTCTGGTAAGCAGAGACTCTTTACTTCTGCTGAAATTGATTTCTTGCTCGCTAATGAATCCCATATTAATTACAGCAAAGTATCTAAAAATAAATATGATTAACAAATGTGAGTATACATAAAGTTTTAAAAACTAGCTGGATATTTTAATTTTATTTCTTGCAAGTACCTCGATAATCGCAAGTATCACCAAAAGCCACTAACTATTCATATAACGTTCTTTGATTGGTGAGTGGTGTCAAAAACTAACACTTGAGCTGTTCTATTTACGATATTTCTACACAATAGTTACACAGTTCTTACATATTATCAAATATCAACTTACTTAAGTTTCGGAGTCAAGCTTCTTAGATTCGATGTTAACTCGTCTATATTGTCAACTTCCTCGTTCGAGGAAAGCGCATAATATATTCCTTCTACGACTCCATTCGTATTACTTTTGATTAAATCAACCAAATTACTTGCATCTGTATTTCCTTGTGCTAATTTAATTTTAACCCCTTCTGCTTCCCAACACCTGTCAAATATTGTTATACATATTTTTTCAATTTCATCTTAAGGATCATGTTTAGTAGGTAATTAATTATATTTATTTTTGACAAGTACTTCAGATTTAATAGTGTTCGAAGATCAGCGAAAACCAATGCTACAATACAACATTTTTTTCTGTCTAAATCGTTGATTCTCCTTTATCTTTTCACATTCATATAAACAGTTAGGGAAAGTACCTATATATGTTCTTACTCAGCCATAAGTATTTATAATATTTCAATTGTTATTGTAGTGGGGAACAGAATTGTTGAAAGAGAATGGCGTGTCTTAACACTAGGTTCTCTAGTTCCCTCTGCCTACCCCGCTACATGCGGGATACGGCGTGAAGTTGAAAAAAAAAATCTTATTGTATACGATTGGTTTTTCTAAATGTACATACCTCTGTTTAAATACAAATGAGTTAGATATATTTTTAGTGAATATATTTATATTTTTAGCACGACGACTGATGAGTTTCTCCGCGAGTTGCACGGCCAGCTCTTCGTCATTAGAAATAATTACTTGTTCCATATCCGAGGCACAATTCAATCTGAAATCACACATGAATTGCTTTATAATGTTTATCTTGCTAATATTATAAATACGAAAGATTGTGAAAATGTAATGGATAAATGTTTGTTATAATTTCACGTAAAAGTATTGAATAAATCTACATGATATTTTTCATTAATATTGATTAATATAACATTAATAAAAGGGACTATAGTTTATATGATTGGAATTTGTAAGCCATCACATTTGCTATGCACATCTCAATTATTGTTTAAATTATCATTAATTATGTTTAGCACAGTATACCTGGGTAGTACTTCCATAGTTTGGAGGCGTAAATCGAGCAGAACGCGACCACGGTGTCGGCTGGCAGCAAGCAGCCGGAACGCCCGGGACGCTTCATGTGGTGAGTACGTCACTCGCGACAGTGGCCTTACGAATCCTTGAGCTATACCTTCGCTGATTAACGCTTGTAGTTGCTATAACAAAACAAAATATAAATTATTATTATTATATTATTTTTTCAATTCAATTTACTTTAAGGGGAGGCAACGAAATTATTACGAAAATTATATATCTACTTTACGTCTAGATCATTGAGTTTTGTATAATGCTATTTGCTTAATCAGATCAACTAAAAAAATCTATATCTTAAAATAAAAACATTTCAGTAAAACTTTAAAACACGAACATCTCAATTAAATTGTTCCGCTATGCCCCAACAGCCTCTACTTTTTTCTTACTTGACGCTTTATCCCGCATATAGCAGGGTAGGTAGAGGAAAGCAGAGAACCTAGTGTTAAGATACTTCGTTATCTTTTAACATATCCGTTCGTCACTTTCCGCCGGCAATTGAGACATTGCATGCTAAGTGGCGGAATCTTAAAGACTATCGAATAAAAATAGAAAGATCTATCTATATAAAATATGACTAAAATCGTCTACATTACACAAAGCTGATTTCATCCAAATGTTATCGTATCCTTTTTTGGAACTGAAAGTGAAATGTATTCTTTTAATGAGTTAGACTACACGACATTAATAAACTTACCAGTAATTCATCCACATTTTCTTTTTCGAAAACACTTGACAGATTGACGGTAATATAAGAACGACATCTGGTCAGGTTGAACATTCCAAAGTTAAAGTCTTCTTGGCTTGGCACTTGGGTTACATCAATAGTTACACCAGATGTAGCGCAACATCTCAAAGTAGTCTATGTAAAAATATAGGTACAATCAATATCTTTAAACAAATCACACTTCGCTTCGTCCACCAAGGATATTGTTGAAAGAACTGATATCAAATCTGTATGCATCATAATTTCAATTACGTTAATTATTTTCATTCTCTATATTCATTAGGCTCATTACAAAGGCCTTTGTGATTGAAAAGTTTTGAATGCTTAATTTAATTTTATAACGTAATTACATTACTCATGTCTGAGCTCAAATTATTTGAGAATAGAATACTTTTGATTATTAATGAGATTATACTTACTTTTTTAAGTTCCCCTTGTACACAACTAACAATAACGTCGCAGCCTTCACCTCCAGTCAAATTAAGGATCATATCTCCAAAACTATGATCACGTGAATTTCCGATGTGGTCATCTAAATAAATAATATTTTCATTTCATTTACGATAGACACGTTATTATTTTTAAAATAAGTCATTAATGCATAGCTTTTAAAGAATTTGAAATTAATAAATTACTTTTAATTAGAATTTGAAATTATTAACATAAATTAAATGACTAAACTCAAGTAGTATATAACCAATTTATTAATACCAATTGAACCTGTGAATGCAGAAACAACGTTAGTCACAAAAAATGCAAAAGTTCGTAATCGATTTAAACTAGCTTAGAAAGGCAAGTTATACACTTTTCTCTCCCTCCTGCAAAATTTGAAAATCCGGACTTACATTGTTTCTGCACTCACACGGAACTTATAAATTTTCTATCTGTCATTTTTAAATTGAAAAATCAAAATACCTTGTAGTTGAGGGAACAATTTCTTGAGGAATCGTTTTTTTTGTACATCGCCAACAGTGACAAAGACCTCACAGTGGAGAGCCAAAGCGATAGATATTAATGCCTGACCGAGAGCACCGGCTCCACCGTGCACTAACACACGGTACCCAGGTAGAAGCTGGATTTTGAAGAGCTGAGAAAGTAAATTTTTGAGTAAATGAAGGTCCAGATTTTAAAATACAATGATAAATATATATTTTTTAGCATCACCCCTTTTTCCCGCATAGCAGACGCGAAAACACAACGGCACACTTTATCTTACCAGAACAGAGAACAGAATCATTCTTCAGTTCAGTAGGAATCGGACCCACCAATTCCTACTGAACTGAATTCGGGCCAACCGTATTGACAGTCACACTGTCTAGTGGGATACCTCTAGACTTACTTAAAAGATTTTACTTGGAAGATTGTCTATAGAAATTTTTCTATAGAGAAAAAGCAAATTTGAGTTCTGCTTCTATTTCTATTTTTTTTTTTAAAGTTCCTCTCAGTTTCCTCCAAAAATATGTAATTCACGACATTAACGTAAAACAAATATATTAATCTCTCACCAAGCAATAGAAAGCCAGACAATACGCCAATGGCACGGTGGCAGCATCTTCAAGGCTCCAGTGAGAGGGTACCGGCCATAACAACTCGGGTTGCGCATTAACACGAGTACTGATTACTTCATTAGAAGCAATGCCCATAACTCGATTGCCACTGAAGAGAAATAAGATTTTTTTATAAATGTAATAAATTTTAATAAGAACCAAAATTTCACTTACATACTAGACAAGCGATTTGTGGGAAACATGTCGACATATCGTGATGTATTGGAACAGAGTGGACTATAAACGCGATAGTCGTGGGTTAATCCTACTCGGGGGATTAATTATATTAAAATAATTAACAACATTCAGAGAATGGAGTGTCTTAACACTAAGTTTTCTGGTTCCCTCTGCCTACCCTGCTATATGCGGGATACAGCGTGAAGTTAAAAAAAAAATAATATAATTTCCCAATTCTGATAAGATAAAGCAAGTTTTTCAATTGAGTTCCACTATCCAACATTCAATGTCTTCGAGACATCATGGGAGAAACGCGAAGAACGGACTATCTTGACATTAGATATTCTGCCTATTCTACTCCATATTCTATTTGTAATACAAATAAAATTTTCCTACATACTTCTTAGTAATGCCGCTAAAGTCCACTTTAACTGCTCGTTGTCGTTCAGCGTTGTATGCGTTGGTCACTCCGGCCTCCTCCTTCACATACGCAAGGTTGATTCCCGCGTAGTGAACCTATCAAATATTGTTTGTTTAATTTATAAATGTATATAAATAACAAATAAGAGACAGGCTGATAAATTATACAATTGTTACTCACATGTACATTAATGCCATTGTCATCTAGTTCTGGTGCTTCCACCCATTGTACTGAGTCAAAGTCGCCAGGGCGGGTACATTTTAACATCTTATTAGGTTGTTTTACAAGTTTTTCTTTCAGTGGTAAAATGTAATCTCCTCCCCACACACCCTAAAAATATAAGGCATATTTCAAATATAACAAAAAGACCAGTTGATGGCTAAAATATAAGATACTTTAGCAACGAGTATGTCGCTTTATACAAAAGCACTTGTCATAAACAATGTAATATGTGTTATATTTATTTTATTCCTTTAGAATATTTTTTATTTAATATAATGAAAAATGTTGGATTTCTACAATTTTTCTTAAGCATGCCAAATTTCACATCTTCCCGTCTGCAAAATTTTCAATAAAGAAACTTTATATACTAATATATAGAAAATGTACTAACATATGTATGTATATATAGTTACAGTTGATCACATTAAAAAAATATTAATTAATTTAAATTCAACTTACATTCTCATAAATATTAGTAAGTAAATCCTTGAAAACTATTTCATCTAGGAGCTTATCATCGGACGCGTCGTGATTTATCATTGTTAAGTACACCTTCCTAGATTTCCTCCATTGCTTCACCAAGGCCTTCAAGCCTTTCACCAAGGGGTAAGTTGCTAGTAAATACACTTTCTGATTTAAGGGAACTGCTGGTAGTAAAGACGATATATATGCCAAATCAGATGGGTGACGAACAGTGTAGACGCTGGAACCGTGTGAATCCGAGGGTCTCCAAATTGCTAGTTCAATACGTGTATCATTAACAATGTGCGCGTTAACACTACGATATAGCAAAGAAGGACGACTATTAGATATCCCAGCTACATATAATTCCTTGTTTACTACAAGAATATCTTGTTTTAGCAGTTTGTGCAGTGTCTGACACATCTGTTAAAAAAATCAAATAATAATTATTATTTTATATGAAAATAAATTTTGAGTTTCATAATAAATTTTAGTTATTATTATTAGTATTTATTTAAAGGCTTAGAGTGTACCAAATCTTATCGTTTGATCTAAATCACAATAGTACTCATTTGTCAAAGTATTGCGTAAAATACCGTGAGGTTTTAGTGGGTATACGGACGACGTTTGCCGTTCCGGAGTCCCACATAACCTATCCGAGTCCCCAATCGGACGGGTATCCGTAACGGATTTCCTCACGATAAAAAAAAGTATTGCGTAAAATACGTAATTATGTAAAATACAACATTCAAACTTTTTTCAAAATTCAAATATCAAATGACAATTAAGTACTAAAAAATATAACTGTGTTGTAAGAAAATATTGTACTTTTAAAAATCTAGTTCATCTACTTTGCTTAAATTTATTTCGTATCCTGACTTGTCACTTACATTTTCATCACTAGATAAATTGGTGATTAAAATTAAATCAGCGTTATTCAATTTATCACTTTGTTCTACAATATTCTCTCTAATAATGTATGAATGCTCCGTCTTTATGCCAGGAATATTGTTTCCAATGTTCTTAATTGTTTCATAGTTAGACACAGAAGAGCTGTCACTTAAAATTTCAACGATATTTAGGACCTGTTTGTTTAAGTTCTCAGCCGCTATTTGCAAATACACGTAAGATGCTGTAGCCTCCTGTAAAAAATGTATTTTTAAAATAAAATAACTACCTATAAGATTAGTATTTATTGAAATCGTGACGTTATGGGACATATGCATATAGCTGTAAGGGCGGTTGGTTGTGAGTTCGATCCCCAGTTAAGGGAATCATTAAATTAAATTATTTTCATTTCTCCGTTCTGGTAAGAAAGTGCGGCGTTAAATTCCGACACTTAACACGTAACTTCCTGAATTTGGGGGAAAAATACAGTGTATTTTGTCACCAGGATCTCTTAAAGTAGCCTGCTACAACTACATTTTAATATGTTGAGAGAATAGCTAGTCAGTAGAATATTGAAATACAAATTAATGCGCTCATAAATTAGTAATAAGTATATGTATAATAAGCCACTTAATAATTTAGTCGCATCATAAATTGTCCTAGGTATTTGAAGAGTAATACTTACATCGGAATTACTTGTTGGGAAATGTGGAACAAACTTCAATGTTTTTAATGTAACAGCCTTATCATTCAATGGCGACAAGTTTTGATATTTGATTTTTTCTAAAAGAACCCCACCACATCTAAAATTTCAACAGTGATTATTATAAATAGGTATATAAAAATGTGATATTTTACTAAATCTTTATATATACAGGTGTTACAAATATAAGTGCACGGATTTAAGGCATGCATTTTGCCACAAAGATTAATATATTAGAGCTTCACTCTTTTTTGTCAAATTGCACAGTAGACAGAAAACCTTGTGTCACTTGGCTCCTTTCTTCCGCACTGTCTGCCAAAAGTGAGTTACGGAACAACACCTCTCTTAGTTTAACCAAAGTGGAAAAATGATAAAAGAAAAAACATTTTTTAGAGTAGGGATTTAACTTAATTATATAGTCAATCATCTTCAGCTCACGGCTTCGCCAGCACGGCTTCTCGATAAGAAGTATGCTATATTCTCCTCAAGTTTCAGATTCTCCATATAAATAAAAACAACAAATTTAACTCTCTATTTAGGATATAATGGATGATTTTTATTTAATACTTTTTAATACAAATAGTCCCGTAGAACGGTTTAGGCAGCGCATGCTGAGATAGCCCTCAGAGGGGAGTTTTTTTTCTTGATATTAATTGAAATTAATTAACATACTTAATATTAATCTTTATTTAGTTATAAATTATATAAAGTCTGTATAAATTGTAAGTTTTGTTATTCTGACGTATAAGCTAAAGTACTGCAAAGATTCATTTTAATACGTTCAGTAGTTTCTACGTGAAAAAACAACAAACATTGGGACATCTATTACTAGCACCGCGTTTGGAATAATATGATCATGTTATTATCTTATATCACCTGTTTAAATTATTCTACCTACCAGTAATAAGTATACATATATCAATATATTTACTCCTAATTAAATATCACAATAAGCAAATTAAATAAAAGTAAGTACCTACACCTACTTACCTTTATTTAGTTCGACTGCTATGTTTGGGCAAGTACGTGGACAAGATATATATGGTAAGGAGCAAATATATTGAAATGTTTATAATTAATATATCTATAAAACCAATAAACAACTCACTTAGTACGGTCTTGAGTTTCAGAAACATTAAGAGTTAGAACATTTGAGTCTTTCACTCTGTATAACACCCTCTCGTGTTCTCCAACATCGATGGTTAGCTTGCTAAGAGAGTCAGGTATAGATACCATTTTATGGCTGGATCTAAGTGCGTTTACTTGGAACATGGCATCAATTAAAGTCACCCAGTTGTCATTCCATACTGTTTTAGCTTTGTTTAAGGATACATTGGCGCTCTGCAAGCTTCGGAAATCACCACTGAAAATTTATTAAGAATATGTATATCTAACTGTATTATTTGAACAATTAATACTATTGTTCAGGTTTACGTAAATTTTGTAAGATACGCGTTACATATTTGCAACGTGTCATGTCACTTTATAAAAATATTTCAAATACGTGCTAATGTATGTATTCATTTTATAAATTTACTTACTTCTTTAATTTCACGCTTTGTCCCTAGCGGGGTAGTCAGTTATAAATTTGATGTGAGCAGAATATCTTTCACTAATAAAGCATGATGTACTTTAAATATAACAAAATGAGTATTTTTTTTTAAATGTATACTCACGTGTAATTGAAATCTTTCGCGTGAAAGAGTTGATAAATATCTTTAGAACTTAGTTGAATGCTGTCATCAGGTTCAGTCTCCATTACTACTGTGTCATCCGTAAAATCATCGGTGATATAACCAGTGACTACTTTAATATGTTCATTTAAAATCTAAAATATGATATACGCCGATTATATAAGGCTTTGTAAAATGTAAGAGAGACGTTGTAAGTTTTCATCTACGTGGGGGAAATTTTATCTTGGCTTACGAAAACTGTCTTTGTAAAAGGAAAGAGAAGAACTAGGTGATTACATCGCAGACTGTCTCAGGGTTTTAACTCTTAAAACTGTAAGCAACCCAAATACTAAGAAACTACTAAGACTAAGTCACCTAAAATTCTGCATGTTTTTATTTTTATCTCTGCGTACGTAACTTTATTAACCTTACACGTAATGCCCCTAATGTTGTTATAAAAAACATCAAAAGCTTTATTAACGTTACAGCTGCCTTTGTCTACTCTGCAAAATGTGGGAGACTCATGTAGGTCAAAAAATCCTAGCTTCACCTCTTTTCATCATCCCACCATCGTCTCTAATTATCATTTCATATGCCACAACAGTGATACCTAACTCTTCCCCATGAAATTATTATTTTTGAATATACCAGCAGGAGTACAAAATACAAAAATGCCTTTTAAAAATACTTGCTTCAAAACGGCCAGTTCCTCTTTGGATAGTCACAATAAGTTGTATTTTCTCTTTATCGTACACTACCGGTTGTGTATGGAATTGTACATCCCGAAATTGAACCGACAATTTCCTCTTCTCCTGTTCCAATACCATTGCGAAAGTATCCCACACAAGTAATAACGAAGCCGCGAATGGGAACTGATTCTTTCCTAGAATATTTTTATATAAATGAGATGAGGCTGTCAACTATTAAGCATAAAAACATTTTTTTCCTTTTTCCGTAAGAATTTTACAAAATCACTATGAATAGAACTACACGACATTACACGCCCCAAAAAGCCTATATACTAAATTTCAGCTTTTTATCCAATCGTTTTAATTGCGGATTACCGCGCTGTACCAGTCATTCAGTTAATGACATTATTAAAATTGTTCATATACAGTTTAAAATTCCCCATAGATAAACTCCCCCACAGATCTATCTAACCTTAAAAAATAAAAATATTTTCTTTTCATTTCATTTTACCGGAGAGATTTAGTTAAAAAAACAAACAAATGTAATTGTAAGAAATAATACCTCCAATAATATGTCCACACAAGTAACTATATTCATCTTCACACGTAGATATTACAAATTTACAAGTTGTTGTCGTTTTTCTATGAGCAGAAGTGAATGAATGCATATGCCTGCAAAAAAATTACAATATTACACATAAGGGGTACAGCCTTAAATTGATTATTTAATATGGAATTTATGACCCTTGCAGTGTGGCACTGCTTCAAACTATTGACATTCCAAAACCGGAGCAGAGAAATGAAAACAATTTTATTAATTATCATTTCCCTGGATGGGGATCGAACCCACAACCATAGATAGCATTTACAGTCAAACGCTGTCCCACTGTGCCATGATAGCTCCAATTTCCAATAATTTTAATTTGTCACCGAACACTTACTACCATACTGCATAACTATTGCTAAAGTGGCATATGTTTATTTTGTATAGTTTATTTGACTTATTAAAATTGGTAATAAAAACATTCAGATCTTTAATGAAAAGGATTTTTTTTTTATACGCTGATGAAAAATGGCCATCACACTAAATAATTTTTGCACTGATGGCATTCTCCTGTATAGATTATAGATTAACTGCACTATTATAAGTCCTCTTCCTACGTTTCAGATTGTTATTTTTTTATGTTAACGAAAATGGTGATCATGCTGATCAACTTTTATTAAGGCGGCTTTTCCTTATTTTTTATAGTTTAATGTAATTTAATTTCTGTAATGATTCACCATCAAGTTTACCAGTCTTTAAAATCAATAATGTCCTTAATCCTGGCCTAGACCTAATATTAATATAATAGAGAAAGATAAATGCAAATCCGTTCAGCGCCAGAAAATATGTGTGTGTACAAACAGACAAATGGACAGATTAAAATTTAAAAAATAGACTCATATTCTTTTACTTTTTTTTTTGATCCCCATAATTAATATTTACCGTAAACAATTTAATTATAAATACACGCTTTGGACATATATACTAAGAATAACAGAATTAGGTCCGCGTAAGTTTCTTATATTAATAGAAAATATAGTATATATTATATCCATATATTCTCACCATTTTTCTTGATGAACCCATTCTACGAGATGTGACAGCGGCGGTGTACCAGTAGACACTGGAAATTCTACTTTAGGATAGAGCGCTTGTGTTTTGGGATGGAATCCATCCATGTAAAGCCTGCAATTAAGTTTGAACTTTGTTAATGTCAAATAACTTTAACTATAGTATTGTAGTGGACAATGTATATCTATTATGCCATCTTGGTTTACTAGAAAATTGTGCGACAGTAGTTCAAATTTTACTAACGAACATTATATTTTAAACATTATCGTTATTCTAGCTTTAAAAAACACACAATATCTCTAAGTAAATATTTACTCATATACTATTAATATTCAAATAAGAGTATTAATTAATGGTGAAATACTATGGATACTCACTCCCCAATAGCTTCTAATACCAATTGGACGCCATTTGGATGTCCCCTTCGTGTTAAAGATATATTATGACAGGAGGGTAATGTTCTCTTAAGGATGGCTTGCAATAGACCATGTGGAGCTATTTCTATCAATGTCGCATTAGTCGGGATCAATCGTGACGTTTCTTCAAACAGTACAGAACTCTGAAAATTAAAGAAAGTAATATGAAATAACTATACATTTTTTATGAAACAGACTGACTGTCTGACTGATCAACTCCACTCACGTTCCCGTGTAACATCAGAGGACCTACAGATGCGTAGCCGACCTTTAAGTTATACATATATAGGAGCTGTTTTTGAAGGTACCAATGTCGACTTAGAAAAACAGCCATGGATAGACCGTTCCACACTTGTGTGGCATGTAAGTTCCTACAAAACCGAATAGTAGTGGAGTGTTCACATATTCAGATAGTGTGGATGATATTTAAGTTTGTGACGTGCTGTGTATGGAATATTCAGTGTCAATAATTACGTCAAATGGTTCCCCAGAACGCACACTGAGGAAACGTCTCCGAGCAACGACAAAATGCTTAGTCTTTCACGAATTATTAGGTCCCTAACGATTTGAACGGAACTACGTTGTATGTGATCAAACGAATCAAGCTAATACTGGGGCACACCAGCCCAGTGATGAAAGCAGTACTCTATATGTGGTGGAAAATTTTGCTATCATCTACATAGCAAGGAATGCTAGAAACGTTCAATTCATCATTGATATGCAGAAAAAACCGTGTATGGGATAGCATGCCTAATGGGACTTGGTGGAGGCCAGCGTTCGTAGACATGTAGCTAGAGGAAAAATCTACGAAAACGACCTTGATGATACATCCAATCTGTTAGTTAATCGGTGAGCCACTAGCATAAATTTTCGGAGAATTCACAAGATGGAAGTTTCGCAATGAGCGACCTATGTTGCATACGAGTACACTCGATCGAAGGCCATCGCCATCCCAAGTTTAACTCCTTTTCTTTTCAGAAGCACATGAACGGATAACTATAGAAGAGATTCCTTGCGGCCGATTTGTGAATTTGTAAGGAAGGTAGCGTCTTATATTGCTGAATAAAAACGATTTATTTAGTAATCATATACGAACATGCATAATGCAATGGTTTCTTATTGAAGAATTATTTGTACCTAAATTTAGGTATATTGTCCGTTATTCTTATCTGAAAATGGAAGCGAAGAATTTTTGCATATAGTATTGAAATATAGACGGAGAATGGAAATCAAAGCTACTTAAAACGGACTTTTATGCCCATAGCCTACCCCACAGAGACGATGCAGTATCCAACATATATGAGGTTAAAAGGCTTTTATGACTTAATTATCGAAGGATAGTTAGTTAGTTGAAGCACCATAATTAAATAACTTAACTGTAATGTACTTAGTAATAAATAAATACTTACGAGTAAGTTATTTGTGTGGTATTCGGCTGAGGAATATTTGGCAATTGGATCATCCCACTTGTCCATAGGCACAGAAGTGGAAACCCAGCGCTCACTTCGAAGTTTCGGAGATTTAATCACCTCTTTCAAATATTTTAGAAGATGTGGACCTAATAATGACATAATATTAATATTTTATACATACTGGTTGAATTTTCATACGTTTAAGATATCATGACAAACTTATGTAACTTAGCTAAGAATTTTCCCTGTCCTAAATATATTTATATAAATTATGTTGAACAGAAATAATATAAAATTATATTTAGCTTATATGTGCATGTTATCTATGTTTGTTTTTTTCTTTCAGCTTCACACTTTTTCTCGCATAGCAATGTAATCGGAGAGAACTAAATATTCGGATATTTCACGTTTCCCCTGAAATCGAAACATTGCATGTCGTGTAGCAGAACTGAATTGCGCTTTGTCTTACCAGAGCGTCATATTTTTCTACGATTGTTTTTAATTTGCTTAATTAGCACATTTTATAATATGTATTTTTTCTATGTATTATAACTTAAAAAAGTATATTCTTCTTAGAAAAATTGTTATAGCACCAAATTACAAAAAGAAATAATAAATTTTGATAAACGTACCTGCTTCTGCAATATAACGAGAGTGGTATGCAATATTTGAAGAGGCTACTTCTCTTGCAAATACACCTTTATCAACTAAAATTTTGACAAACGCTTTTATAGATTCCACAGGACCAGATATAGTACAAGATTCAAAACTGTTGTGACAAGCAATCTCGATGTCTGGTGGGCATATTTTGACAACCTATTAGGAGATAATATTATTAGCACACCAGACAATGTAACATTTATTTTGAAAATATTATCCACTAAATTTTTGACTTATTTTAATGCTTTACAAATAATGTTAGTTAATATGATAAAAAGGGTGTAAAATAGGTTTCTATTTATTTAAGTTTTTAATAATCAGAAAGAGAGAAACGAAAAACTAACCTGTTGATAACCTAAACCAACGGCGGCCATAGCGCCTTGTATGAGTGGTGTCTCTAGAGAAACTTTACCACGTGCACACGCAGCCAATATCATCTCTTCAGCGGTAAAACAACCGTCTGCGTACCCACAACCAAGCTCACCCACACTGTGTCCTTTTTAAATAGTAAATAAATCAAGATATATTTAGTTTTACTTAACAAAAATATTTTTCTGCAAAATATTGATTCTTGTCGTACATACCAATGATATTGTCAGGAACAATTCCAAGTTCTGTTAAAACATCAGTTAGACCAATTTGTATGGCAGCGATACCAACAAAGGAGTTTTGAATATTATCAAAAATTGTTTTATCATCTGTAGTTATTATATGATAGATATCTACACCTTCTGATACCAATAAGCGGTGACACCTAAAAAAATATAATTGTTACATTCTAAAAAGTTTTAAATGAATTATTAATTTATTTAAAATTTATATGTGTTTGTGTGCGTGTGCGTGTGTGTGTGTTTGCGTGTACAGGCGCGTGTGCGTGTGCGTGCGCGTGTGCGTGTGTATGTGTGTTTATATGGAAATAAATACTGTTGATACTCATACGGGTTAGCAATTTTTACAGTATTGTTATATAAGCATATAACATGCTTATAAAGGGCGACGGTTCCGTATGCGATGTAACTTAGCACAACCACTATATTTCTTGATTATTTGACATATATTTGACCTATATGGCAATAACATTGTTCTTACTTTTCAATAGCCGCCGCAAAAATTGGTATGTTTAGTAAATGCTTTCCCATTCCCACCCACTGCGAGCCCATACCGCTGTAGACGAACCAGAGAGGACGTGCGGTGTCGTCATAGTACTCTATTTTCTTTTTCAAGCACACAGTTTCATTCGATTCGTTTGTATCTATTAAAAAAAGAAATATTTTAAAAATATGATAGTGATCTGATTTAAGAATTACTTTACTTTCTTTAACACGTTATCTTTACAAATATTGTTTTCTGTTATCTGAAATATATGTATATATGTTCGAATCATATGTATCATATAAAACTCTTCGTTATTTGCCTTTTGCCACAGCGAAATAGGCAAAATTAGACCTTTCATTTTGTTCACTCACCTATATGTAAATAATTACCTAGAATAGCATATCCTCGTCCTAAATGTGCAGAAATTTTAGTACTATGTATATTACGGAGTAACGCCAACTCCTCAGGATCTAATGGTCTAGATTTTAAGTCATTGATGATCTTTTCGACAGCTGACTCCTGTCGACCTGATATTGTGACCAAGTTTGGAATATTAGACTTGTAACGTGAAGGATCCTGAAACATTATTTTCCACTATTAATAAAAATAGGGAGGATATTAATATTTAAAAATTATAATTATAAATCTTTATTTTTCAACTTCACGCTGTATCCCGCATGTAGCGGGGTAGGCAGAGAGAATCAGAGAACCTAGTGCTAAGACACTCCATTCTCTTTCAACAATTCCGTTCCCCACTTTCCGCCGAATTAAGGCATTGCGTGTTGATTGGCGGAACTGAACGCCGCGCTTTGCCTTGTTACCAAACCCAAGAATTGAAAATACTAAATTTTACTTTTCCTGGAGTGGGAATCGAACCCACAACCTCTCGCGTTTACAGTCACACCCTTGTGCCTCTCCGCCACAACAGGCGTTATAATTATAACTAGTGTCCCCGTTGACGCGTTAAAAACGCGTTGTCTTTATCAATGTACATGTCACTTTATATAAACCATGGATGTCAAACTGTGGAAGTGTGTGTAACATTTATTTTATTAATTTAATGTACTTTTTATGCATTAATTTAAAAAGATATTATGATTCTGCAGTCCTTCGTTACATAAACTATAAGTGTGCCAAGTTTCATGCTCCTCAGTAAAAAGGGATCCAAAGTTTTTGCTTCACGTATTTATATATAGATTATAAATGTTTAAGCATAATCACATTTACTATATACATATTTATCAAAGTATTAGTAGTAAGTAGCAAATTAAACACAACAATATTCAAGTACCTTTTTACAATTTTGTAATTTATATTTAATGCTAATTTCAAAAATATATATCAGTATTTACTTAGACTTATAGATATATTGTCTACCTTTGGCTTGTAATGTCCGTGTAACAAGACATGCGAATTGACACCTGTAATGGAGTAACCATTAACGGCGGTATAGGATCGGCCGAACGCCATGTTATCAGTAACAATACGCATTTTTCCTTCTCGTAAAGCAGCGACATCTTTCCGAGGCGATTTACAGTGGAGATTGGATGGTATTTTACCATTCTCATAACTTATAAGAACCTGTCAAAAACAAATAACAATTTAGTACAAATCTTTTTTTATTATGTTCCAGTCGGAAGATTACAAACGTTAGACGATATCACCTTTAATTCAATACACAAATAAAATTGGTTAGGAAAACATAAATATTGTAAATATCGAAGGTGTTTAAAATTACATAGGCTTTATAATATAACTTGAAAGGACTAAATCAACAAATCTCAAAATTATTATACTTTTGTTTCAAATAAGCCATGTGTAATTTTGTGCTGAAAATATATACATGGGAGAAACTTGTGTCAACACACTCCATTCTTCATTTACCACCAAACTTCGAATCATTGCATGATAAGAGGTGAAACTTTAAGCCGCCCTTTGACTTAACAGAGCAGAGAAAATAATTTATTTATAATCGCTACCCCGGGTGTGAATTGTTATATATCCGAAACTGTTACTTATAATAAAAAAATATGAAAGGAACTTAAAATTAATTTGTAATTTTTTTTTCAATTTAACTATATAGCGTCTCTTTTACGCGAATGTAAATTTTCATTATCTTCATGCCATTAGAGACACTCGCAAATTTTAGACGAATTGATTAATGTAAGAGTCATCAAAATCATTCAACACATTTGGTCTCCAGATAGGGACACATATATACGTACATACATACATAGCTACATGTAGACTGACAAACATAATCTTGTGTGATGATAAAACATACTTTTATAACGGCTGTTAATCCAGAAGCTGCTTCAGTATATCCTATGTTAGACATAACACTGCCAACTAAAAGAGGGTCACTTCTATCCTCACAAAAGATAGAACTGATCGCTTCTAACTCGGCCTTATCAGTTTCAGGTACAGCTATAAAAACATATTTTTAAAATTAAAAAAATCCCATGTTACTTCTAATAAATCCGTACCAGAGGTGTTATTAATAGGATTAATTTTTTTTTTTCGATAATTTTTTTTTTAACTTCACGCTCTATCCCGCATATAGGATGGTAGGCAGAGGGAACCAGAAAACCTAGTGTTAAGACACTCCATTCTCTTCCAACAATTCCGTTCCCCATTTTAAATGAATATCCTTTTTTTAGTTTTTACGTCCCCACCTTATAATATAGATATTTAAGACAAATAATCCCCTAGTAAATTATCTTTGTATAGCTTTAACGGTTTATGCAGCGCACTTCAAGATAGCTCTCAGAGGATAATGTTTTTTTTTTTCGAATTATTTAATATTTATCCTTTAATAACCAAATTATAGAAAATATTTATAATTAGTATTTTTTATATTATTCTGTAAAGATTAATTTCCATCTGTTTTAGTAGTTTTTGCGTAAAAGAAACCAAATTAAAAAGATTTGTACTCAAAATTCATTTCTGTTCTGGTTCTGGTCAAAATAATTAAGAGCTTATTAAATCCTGAAACATTGTTTTCAAAATATTGACATGATACTTTCTCAAAATTCGAGTTTTGAGACGTATCACCTATATCTATGCAAATCTTCAGTTATTACCTGAACCAACAGCCTCAACATATTCAACTTCTTTTGGTGGAACATTTACTTCGTCGTAGAAACTTTTCATAAATGTTCTTATATTTTCAGTGTCACGGTAAAAGCCGAACTTAGGTTCCGTTCCTTCCGATTGTATACCAGTGAATCCACATTTAATATGAATAACCTCAGCGTAAATTCTGAAATAGATACCGTCAATCTTAACATGAGCGCGTTATATCTGACTATGTTCCTTAATTAAAATATTATTTGGTATTTAAAATATAAATTTCTTGAAAAAGAAAGACAAATTTACACTTTATATTAATGTGAAAGAAAATGTAGTGATATTTCATTATCACTTCCCTAAACCTACCCTATTTAATAAAAATATTAGATTACTAGCTATTGCCCGCGGCTTCGCTCACGTGATCTATGACATGCCAAACTGCATAAATAGCGTTATGTGTCTCGTTGTTCCACTATGCGATTAGCAAATTATGTAGCGCTTCGCACATGTGCTTGACTTCTACGTTATTTTACTCATCTTCTCCTTGGCTTTGTAAATTTACAAAACTTTAGCGCTCTAAATACTAAACAATTTCACTAATTTACAAAAAATAGTGAATGACACTGTCATTTGGACGCAGAAATAATTCTTGAGGTATTTTACTGTTGTCAAATATTTGTAGTGCGCTTAGATTGTTGCTTAGAGATATCAAATAATAAAAAAAAAGTCTTAATAAAAAAATCAAATAGAAATAAAATGTATCGTGTGTCCTTTTCTATACCACAACGAATATGTGTACAAAGTTTCATAATAATCGGTTCAGTGGTTTTGGCGTGAAAGCGAAACAAACTTACATTCACATTTATAATATTAGCAAGGATTTGTCTAATACCTGAGAGCGTCCTTTGCTCTTTGGAGAAAAACAACACAGATAGATTCAGATTTGATGCATCCATCGGCGTTTTCATCAAATGATTTTGTTTTGCCATCAGCACATGAGCGGATGATTCTGAAATATCCAAATTGATTATTTATATTTGCAATTCTCATTTTAATATAACATATTATTACGTTATAATTGTTAAATTAGTAATATTTATAATACGGGTTTTATATTAGTCAACATTTATCGCCTGTCGTGGCACAGAGGCACAAGCGTGCGACTGTGAACGCGACAGGTTGTAGGTTTGATTCCCACTCCAAGAAATGTAAAATTTAGTATTTTCATTTCTTGGGTTTGGTAACAAGGCAAAGCGCGGCTTTGTGTTCCGCCACTCAACACACAATGTCTCAATTTGGCGGAAAGTGGGGAACGGAAATGTTGAAAGAGAATGGAGTGTCTTAACACTAGGTTCTCTGGTTCCCTCTGCCTGTCCCGCTATATGCGGCATACAGCATGAAGTTAAAAAAAAATTATCGGTTCATCATCTTTTCAATCAATTGATTCTTTTACATTAATTGTCTTTTCACAACTGCGAGGCTTGTCTTATAATGGTGACGATATATATTTAAATAATTTTAATAAGCAAAACCTATTAATACCTTGCGTGATGAATAACAGATTGTGGATGGAGACAAATACTGCACCCTCCCACGACTGCCATATCACAGTCACCACGGGTTATGGCTTGGCGGGCAAGATCCAACGCTCGAGAGGAACTGCAGCACCCTTCATCGATAGATATGGACGGACCTTTCGCGTTTAACCAATATGAAATACGGTTCGCGAACATGGCTTTACTGCATCTGTTAATATATAAGAATAATATAAATTGTAAGCATGTGTTTATTGTATATGTATACAAAAGTATTGTAATAGTAGGTGTGTTATAGAATACATACCCAGCTATACCGAAACCCGTTTGATCGCTATTAGTATAAAAGATAAATTTCTCAGATTCAGACACACTAAGTCCGACGTAAACTCCGATCTTCTTACCAAAGATTTGACCAGGATTTATACCTAAAAATATATGTTTTTTAAGTACATATAATAATATTTGAAAAACACACATAAATCCTTATAAATATATAATATATAAAATATATATTATAATTTATAATTGTTCTCTATCTAATTTACTTTTCTAATAATATTTGTGCATATATGTATACACACATAGTTAATTTTTTATATGAATCAATCAAAGAAAATAATTTAACAAAAACCATTTTATTCTACCTACTCCCTTCGAGGTACTAAGCAAAACGTTTACGTTTCGTTCGACACATGATTTTTTTTTAGCCTTACCAGCGTCATAGATTGCTTGATATGTATTCTCTAAGAGTTTTCGTGACATGGTGTCCATTACGTTCCCTTGACGATAGTGCACTTTGAAAAACTGGGCATCAAACTGTGAGAGTCCCGGCACAGCGCCAATATAATTGGCTATTTCAGGATGATCATAATTCCAACGATCTGTTTGTAAAGTTACCGGATTGGTCTGTAATATATCGTCAAAAATTAAAAATTCAGAAGTCACTATTTTTGTCATAATTTAATTTATCTTATTAAACGTGAATACGAACAGAATATAAAGATTTGAATTAGCTCTAAAATTAGTAGACTACTATAAAGAATATAGTCCTAATATATTTAGTAAATGAAATAATGTTTTTTTTTTACAAATTGAACATTAATAAACATTATAATTGTTCTAGTCTACCACAAAAAAATTTAAACACAATGAACAAATGGTAAATATTTATATTCATTACCTTACTATAAAGAATGTTTGAAAAATCTTGAACATTTTCAGACTTCGGGAATATACCTGACATACCAGATATAACGACCCGGTCCCCAAGATTTACATCAGGCTTTTCATTCCAGGAAGATTCATGATTTTGAGGACTGGGTGCCATTATTACTGTAAAAATATACGCACACCGCTTAATCTTCCATCCATTACAACAACAGAAAAAAACACTTCAACTGTGGAAAGACTATCTTTCAAACAGAAAAGAGAGGGTTAATGTTGATCAGTATATAAGTGAAGATGTTGTTGCATCATGCGGAGTTCCTCAGGATAGTGTGCTAGGACCAGCAGTTTTCATTATCTACGTTAATGACCTTTGTAACATACTACTTACAAATGCAAAAGATTGTTCGTACACTGATGTTGATATTGATTTTAATGGTGAAATTGGATTATTATTTTTTTTTTTTTTTTTATGGATACCGGATGGCAAACGAGCAGAAGGACCGCCTGATGGTAAGTGGTTACCTTCGCCCATGAACATCTACAACACAAGAGATGTACTAGATGCGTTGCCAACCTAGAGGATACAGATGGAAAGGGAGGATAATGTAGTAGTCCGCTATCGGAACCACCACATTTTGGGG
>JAKGSA010000578.1:51138-63835 GCA_033558755.1 Philaethria dido
GGAACACATCATAAGATATTTGGCGGTTCGTCTTTGACATGATAGTGGTCGCGAGCCAGACGGAGGACGAACCTCCTACCACCAAACAGAATTAGCTAAAATAACCGTATGGTTGTGTGATAACTTTCTAATATTAAATGTCGTTAAAGCAAATTATATTTCTTTAAGTATTTACAAACGTACACAACCTAGATGTGATTTTATTTTAAAAATACATTTTTGTAATGATCCAATACACACACAATGATGATAAATTAGTGAGTTACAAGTGAAGGTGCTAAAAATAAACTGGTATCACTACAATTTGCCGCTTATAGAAATCCATGGAATTTACCTTACTAAAAACCACCGATAAAAGCATTCCTAATAAAAAATGCGGACATAAAGATGTCGTAGTGATTAGATAAAAACTATAAATATTGGAAGCTGTGGAAAAAAATATATCTAAAAATATTATATATTTAAAAATTACTCCAATATTATTTTAAAAGAATAATCAACTATACGCCTAACTAAACGCCTGTCGTGGCGCAGAGGCACAAGCGTGCGACTGTAAATGCGACAGGTTGTGGGTTCGATCCCCACTCTAGGAAATGAAAAATTTAGTATTTTCATTTCTTGGGTTTGGTAAGAGGGCAAAGCGCAGCGTTGAGTTACGCCACTCAACACGCAATGCCTCAATTCGGCGGAAAGCGGGGAACGGAATTGTTGAAAGAGAATGGAGTGTCTTAACACTAGGTTCCCTGGTTCCCTCTGCCTACCCTGCTATATGCGGGATACAGCGTGAAGTTAATAAAATTAAAAAAAAAATGATCAACTATACTCACCACGACTGTGATTGAAAAAATGATAATGATAATATTTCGTAACGTCTTTTATAACATATTATTTTAGTAATACAGTCAACCTTTTGACATACACTTACGTATTCCGTCATTTATTTTACTTCTTTTTTACATGTGTGAATATAAAATTAATTTATGTTTTTTTGACTAAATTCTATCTAACGTCAAGTTTTGGAGAACTTCGAGACCATTGGGACAGCTGTCTCACAGTAAACGCGGGTTCTATTCCCATCCGGGGTAATGATTATATTTTCAGTTTTTCGTTCTGGCACTCAATGCACAATGTACCCAATATGAAAGTAAAGAAAGTAACATCTTGACGCTTCCTTCCTTGCTTCCTTGCTTGTTAAGTAAAATTTTTTTTTCTCCTAAGTGAACCTCTTTTATTTCAATGATATAGAACCAAAGTAAAAAAACGTCAATATTCGTATTGTAAGGTAAATAGGCATGTGTTTGCGTCATGCTTACGTCAAAACTGTACATAGCATAAAGTCACCTACGTTGTCTGTCGCATACAGACAACGTAGATGAGTTTATGCTGTCTTTCAAATATCTATGTATAAATACGTGAAACAAAAACTTTGAACCCCTTTTTACCACAATTACGCGGACGGAGGAGCATGAAATTTGACACACTTATAGTTTATATAGAGAAGGAGTGCAGAATGCTATTGCTGCATTTTTTTTAAAATAATCCATAAAAAATATATTAAATTAACAAAATAAATGTTACACACACAAACAACGCGTTGTTAACGCGGCAACGGGGACACTAGTTTTCCTAACTGAGTAACGGATTTGTATGCGATTACCATTAATATAAAAGTGATGTGTGTGAAAAAAATATGTACAATACATGCATAAAATTGGAGAAGTTTGAAACGCTAGTTACGAGGTAGATCAAAATAATGTTGTATTGAATTTTAAATATTTTCAAAAAGTTTATATTATATGTCTATCTCCTTGAACTTAACTCCCTAAACTTGTACTGTGGTGTTTCTTTTATTTGTATGCATTACACATTCAATAAAAAAAGTAACTTAATCAATAAATAGCTATTTTTTTAATTAAAAACATTAAACATTATGAAGTCTATGTCCCATCTATACCAGTTATTGTTGGGAACAATACTCTCGAATTTGTAGACGAGAATGTATACATTTTTTTCTCATGAGGAAACCCTTGGGGATTCGGACAAGTTATGTGGGACTCCCATGCCAGCAGATGGTAGGCCGGCAGAATTCCCACGAAAACCTCACGGAGCTCCTAATTTACCGCCACTAGCCGTAACCACGCCCCATTCTTTCCAATCTAAGTCCCAGCGGCGGGAGTATGCAAGGTACGTCGTAGAGTCAAGGGCGGTGGACCACCCTTGACGGCCTGCCCTGAATAGCGCGCGGGAGCAACCTGCGTGCGCCTACTCGAGCCAGGAGACTAGGCGATTACATTCCCCATCCTCTGTCCGTGTTAGAAGGGAAGGCGACGATCGTTCGCCGCCCTTCGACGCCCTGGTCTCCTGCGCTGGATAGCAAGATTTGAGGAGGCCTCCTTTGATCGTTCCGCCGCCTCCTTCTCGAGCAACACCACCTCGCAGAAGGAGCGAACCACATCCCACAACCTCTCGCAACTGACCATGACCTCGAGCATGTCTACCTGAGAAGAAATAAATTTTCTTTCTGTACCAAACAGTAATAATATCCGGAAAAAGTGATTAAAACTTATCATTGTGAAAATCATTCAAAACAATTTTGAAGTGAGTTTTTTGTTAATTTTGAATAAACATCTACATAAACAACGACACTTTTGGTATTACAAATAAGTTGATTAATTATTTTCCCATTTAATTCACAATTGTATGTTAATATTTAGGGCAGGGCCGAGCTTGAGCATATATATATATATATTCGTATACAGTATTGTCTCATGTACACACAGTAGAAGGTGCGCAATTGTTAGGGAGTCGTGTTAGTGACGTGGGCTTACGCTTGAATCTCACATTTAATCGTACATCTCAACCTTGCTTTTTAAACATAAATAATTAATTAACTTTATCATTATAAAATATTTTTTCAAAGATTTTGTACTTTGCCGACTTGAAAAATATTTGTGACCCCTGCTATTTTCAAATACAAAACAAAACAAAGATCCATCATTTTTGCGTAAAATACGTTTCTTGATGTAGTTTAAAATTGTTTTATGGTCGATCTTTAGCGATGCTATGACTACTAACATGCCGGTCCACTTCGATTATTTCTATAATATTATCGACATTATTGACGAAATCCCTGCGTGTGCGAGGTGCATCTTTAACAGCAAATGTGCCTGAACGGAATCGACGAAACTAAAATTGCGCATAATTAGCTGTTACAGTATCTTGCTTGCATTTTCGCCTTTATTGACGAAAAACTGTAAAATTAATCGAATTTTTTTTTTTTATGAATTTCCATTGCTAACACTCGGTAACTCACAACAAAATGGAACAGCCAAAAAACAGTAATATGGATGGAAATTGGAGGAGGAGGAGGAGGATGAAAATTTCTTGATGGATACCTTACAAGATATCAATCACGGAAGCTATCTACTGAGAATGATTTTGAATGGATTTCTTTTTCCTCAACCTAATATAAAAGGAGATGTTATCCCTGGCTAACGTAAAGACACTTGCACAGCCGTAACTGCTGATGGTAGAAACGTGATATTTGTTGAAATCACATGCTTATTTTCATAATGTGGACATCCACTAAGAAGGATTTTAAAAATTTTTAACCTTAAATGGATGAAATAGGGATTGGTTTGTACGGTAAAATTTTTAAATCTTTTGACTAATTTTTATAAAAAATGAGATTCATACTCTTAACAATTTTATTGAACAAATGCTTTGTGGTTTATTAGAATTCACACCCTAAGGGTGCAAACAAGGGATTGAGAAATTGTATGGAAAAATCGTGCAATTTTGATTTATATTGTTACATGTTATAATACTTTAGTAGGGGACCAAAGAAAAATAAAAAATACAAGTGATTATAATTACATAGCTATTAGTCTATTACCATACCATAATTCATTATTTTCTATCACCTCTACGTAGTTATCAGTAGTCGAAATGATTAAAATCTATATCTTTTATATTTTTCGGCATTTTTTTGGTTGTGTTATTAGCTTGAAGCATTCTTGTTTACGGCATTGTCTATCATCAAGTAGTTATCGCATGAATGGCAGACTTGGCAGATTATTTCCATTAGAAGTATTAAAAGACCGAAAATCAGCACTTTTATTTTAGATTTTATGTACAGAATTACATTTTTCTTATTTTGTTTTACAATAGATTGATTTAGACTGATTATGTATACAGCCACTAAAAGAACGTAACAATAGGTGCTAATATATCTTTGTAATATGTACTAATATATGTTTATTCAATAGGTGCTAAGGTCTGCTTATTTTTTTAACAACGTGACCCTTTGTTATTTGATATTATTAGCATACGTCACTAAAGGCCTTTAGTTTCTAATATATTTCCAAGAAAACTCGGGCAGCGAGCAAAGATAATATTATTATGTAACATGTTACATACCCCCTAAAATAGATCAGCAAATAACCAATATCTGACACTTAGCTAATAGAAGGAACTCCCTAACACATATCACATCGCCCTAAGAGTAACTCTGATCAGTGCCTGGAACTAGTGACCCAAGTATAGTTTTCTTAAATTCTTTAAGTTATATTAATGCTCAGCTCCACTGCTCGAGCTGTTCTCTCTCTAACTAATACTTACAAGCCCACTATCAATAGGTTATTTTCATCTTCCTTATAATACTTACAATTATTTATTAATAACAACTAATTACAATTATGTAAACTTGGTATTAACTTAGACTCCTAGATAAATTATTTACCTTTGGCTTATAATGTCCTTTTAGCAAAACATGGACATTGGCACCTGTAATGGGGCGACCGTAAATAGCTGTGTACGAACGGCCGAACTCCATATGATCAGTAATAATTTGCATTTTTCCTTCTCGTAAAGCAGCAAGGTGGTTTACAGTGGAGATTAGATGGTATTTTACCAGTCTCATAACCTAAGAGAACCTGTCAAAGACAAATAACAATTCAGTATAATTTTTTGTGTAGTATGCTATTGACCCAGTTGGCCTCTACAGCGTCACGCGGACTTTTGTACATTTCTTTATTTATTATTTTATATATTAAGACTTTGCAATGTGGTTGGTTCTGACAATTGGCCTTAATTATCACTTAAATAAAATAAATTAAAATATTAACCATTGAAAATATATTACACAAAACACACCTTAATAATGGCTGTTAATCCAGAAGATGCTTCAGTATAGCCAATGTTGGGCATAACAACTTCTAACTAAAGTAAGGTCACTTCTATTCCCACAAAATATAGAGCTGATCGCCTCTAATTCCGACTTATCAGATTCACGTCAGTCACGGTAGAAGCCAAACTTAGGTTCCGTTCCTTCTGTATATATACCGGTCAATTCACATTTAACATGAACAACTTCAGCGAAAACTCTGAAATATAGATACATAAAATGTGAAATGAATGCAATTATCGTCATCCGTCTTGACGCACCAATATATTTGAAGAACAAAATCAATTACGAAAGAAAACTAAATTCATCAAAGATAATGGAATTTTATTCAAATTACAAAATATAAAACTACGATATTGACGTTTAACACTTTATGTTAATCCGAGAGAAAATGTAGTGATATGCCATTAGCTGTATATACCGACTTATAGATTATTACTTTGATACCTGAGAGCGTCCTTTGTTTTTTGGAGAAAAACAACACTTATAGCTTCAGATTTGGTGCATCCATCAGCGTTTTCATCAAATGATTTTGTTTTTCCATCAGGACATGAGCGGACGATTCTGGAATGTTGAAATGGATTGCTTATATCCGAATTTTTCATCTTAATATAATATCTATAATATTTAAGCATTTCATAGAACAGGAAACATTAATCAGATCGGATGAACATCTCACTACATATATTCTTTTCAAGGATAGTTAGCCCTTGTCATACAAATTAAACAATACCAATAAGTAAAGTTACCTTCCATATTGAATAACAGATTGTGGGTGGAGACAGAACACTACACCCCCCACGACTGCCATATCACAATCGGCACGAGTTGTGGCTTTGTAGGCAAGATTCAATGCGCGAGAAGAACTGCAGCACACTTCAACGATAGCTATAGATGGAAATGCGGTTCGCGAACATGGCTTTACTGCATCTGTTAATATATAATGGAAATTTTAATTTGAACACATAAAAAATATTCTAATAGTAATAGGTATGGTAAATAGTATTCAAATAGATAAATATTTGGTAAGTATTGTCAGTATTCAGCAAAAATCGTTTAAAAGAAATCTTTAATTAGTTATAAATCCTTTCGCGTCAGTTTTGATTTATTTATTAAATGTTGTTTTAGATTCGAATATCATCTCATGCAAAGTTATTTCATACATATTTGCACTATACATACCCTGCTATACCAAGACCCGTCTGAATATTAGAAGAATAAAATTAGAATTTCTCAGTTTCAGACGAAGAAATTCCGACATAAACTCCAATCTTTTTACCAAAGATATATATCTAATTCAGTTTTCTAATAGTATTTGAGCACGTATCCGAGTATGCTTCATTTTTAGTATATTATGAACCAATCAAAAAGAATAACTTAATAAAAATTTTGCTTCCCTGTTTTGCACGACAGGAGATTGACATGGAATAAAACATAGATTTCATCCAACAACGAGGATTTTTTATATCTCACCAGCATCGTATATCGCTTGATATGTATGTTCCAAGAGTTTTCGTGACATGGTATCCATTACATTTCCTTGACGATAGGTCACTTTGAAAAACTGAGCATCAAACGTTGTTAGATCCGGCACATTGCCTATATAATTGATTATCTCGGGATGATCATAATTCCAACGATCTGTTTGCAAAACCACTGGATTTTACTGAAAGTGTTATGGGGAATTAGGAATGCTATCATTTTGCCGTTAGTTGAAATTAATCTGATTAAATGTTATGGATGCAATGCGGATAGGAACCTAAAGCGAAAGTTTGAATCAGTTCAAAAATTAATAAGTGCTGCTTAGTTATTATAATATAAAGAAACTATTAATGTAGTGTATGTGTCTGACAATGAGATCAAAAAAACAGTGAGGAGGATCGGAACCAAATGTACTTAACATACCTACAACGCTAGTACAATGCATGCGCTGCGTTTTTAGTGAACCAAGTAATTCTTAACACACATTGCTAAACACCATACTACTTCAAGTGTTTAGGCGCCTGATGATATTAAAAAGCAAAATTTGTTTTATATAATGTAACATGTTTTTTTTAGTGGGGAACGGAATTGTTAAAAGAGAATGGAGTGTCTTAACACTAGGTTCTCTGATTCCCTCTGCCTACCCTGCTATATGCGGGTTACAGCGTGAAGTTAAAAAAAAAATTATACGGTTCTTGTTTTCCACATTAACTGTGCATTCTGTTCTATTCAACATTGATCATTACACGTGTCAACACCATTTACTTTGCTGTATTATTCAATTACTGATCAACGAGATTCTATTACATCTAGTCTACAAAACAAAATAACTCAATCAATAAATCATTAATATTTTATTACCTTACTATCAGAATGTTTGAAAAAATCTTAAATACTTTCGGATTTCGGAGATATACCTGAAATACCAGATATAACGACCCGGTTACCAACATTCACATCGGGCTTTTCATTCCAAATAGATCCATGGTTTTGAGGACTTGGTGTCATTATTACTGTAAAGAATAAAATCTTAGCACACTTTGTATAATTTTACATCATTACTTACTTTTATAACATATTTGACATACAATAATAGTCTTTAAGAACAGGTATGCGGCGATGTTAGAAGAATTAACAGATACCTTAACTTATTCTCAGATCACTTAAAGCATTTGCCTAGGATACGATAGACTAAGGGGTATTTTGAACAGTTGGATGAAGCTTATAAAAAACCGTTAATACAAATTTTCCTACTGAAAAATACGAACCACTTGTTTGTGCTGATGAGACAAAACTATAAAAAAAGATCTGTTTATAATAAATTTTGACAAAAATATATATGATCTTCTAAAAACTGGTCAAAAATTATGAAATTTGACTAAAAGAAAATCAAAAAATCTTGAACTTATATATATTTGAAAATTCTTCAACATGATTCTTAAAGTACTCTATCAATGTATTATAAATGGCGGTGCTTACTAGCCTTCCTTTGTGTCGAATGGACTGTGATTGTAAAAGTGAGAATAAATTGGGTTTTACGTCTTTTATAACATGGTTAATACTATTGCTGTCAACCTTTTGACATATACCTCTGTTTTTTTAAGATGACTTTACTGTATTTTACATGTGAATATATGAATACAAAATAAATACCTGTTACTTTCATTGTTACCCGTAACTTTTTTGCGTGGACTTTATTTCTTTTTACCTATTTCACTAACTCTACTTATTAAGCGTTTTCATAAAAAAATAGACTTTTTTTTCTTTTTTTTTTAACTTCACGCTGTATCCCGTATATATAAGGTAAGGCAGAGGAAACCTGAGAATCTAGTGTTAAGACACTCCGTTCTCTTACAACAATTCCGTTCCCCACTTTCCGACGAATGGAGGCATTAAACAGATTAGACTTAAAATCACTTTTTTGTCAAGTCAATGAAATCTATTTGTCACACAGAATTTTACTAAGACAGCATTTCCTTATATGGTTTAGTTTAACTAGATTGTTAGAGCTCATTATCAGGAGTTCCAGATCTTTTTTTATATCATCGGAACGGGTAATGCGCATCATTATGCTGAACAACTTTTGTAAAGGCAAATTTTCTTAATTCCTTATAAATTAGCTGGTCTGTTTTCCATATCAGGTATTCCACTTCTCAAAATTAATTAGGCCTTAAGTCCTGCTCAGATCTAACAGCTACACAACAAAAAAGGTTCATTGAATTCCATAAAGTAGACTGTGCGCGATTGCGATGTTCGCGAAACAGAAAAAAATTAAAAAGCAGATTCTAATTGAATTGAAAAAATTGAAAAAGACTTTTGATTCTTTATTGTAATATAGGCAAAGTTACGACGTACATTCTATGTAGATTACGAGTACACCTTATTAGTACTAGCTCTGTTGTATCTAATGTAAAGTTCCGGAACACATCGTGACCGTTCGGATAGTGTCCGAGTGCAAACTTGATGGCTGCGGTTTCTCTTACCTATTTCTGAAAAAAAAAAACAAATGTCATTTCAGACACGTCCCAAATGCGTCATGCTCAAGTTAGATTGGGGTGTTCCCGTGGCCTCGGCTAGTAGCGGTGGAGGAGGAACAACATGAGATTTTAGAGGCAATATAGGCGGCCTATATCTGCCGGAGTCCCACACACTCCGTCAACGTCCCCAATCGGGCGGGTATCTGTAATGGATTTCCTCATGGTCAGCTGTTTTACAATTATCGAGTAAAACATAACGAATATTCCAATATATAAATATCCAAACTTTCACATTTATAATTTTATTTTTTTACCTTACGCCGTCCCGCATATAGCAGGGTAGCCAGAGGGAACCTGAGAACCTAGCGTTAAGACACTCCGTTTCCCACTTTCCGCCGAATTGAGGCATTAAGTGCTGAGTGGCGGAACTCAACGCTGCGCTTTCTCGTTACCAACCCCAGGAAATGAAAATATTAAACCTTTCCAATTCCTGAAGTGGAATCGAACCTACAACCTGTCGCGTTTACAGTGCCGCTGCGCCACGACAGGCGTTGTTATATTGTAGTTATCATTATTTATTGTACACTGCAATATCTAAAAGCAACTATCTATAGTATTTTATGAAAAATTTTGTGTAGTTTACAGGTTTTGCGTCGCAATTTAATCGATACGCAATTTATGAAAATTCAACAAGCATTCATTAATAACCAATAAAAATTGTTTATAGATTTTTACTGCTAATAATAAATATTTATCGCTACTATAATTAAAGTTTTTTTCAATATACATTTCATTCGAAAAAGATTAATCCGGTTTTTTGGATCTGGAAGTTATACTAATAAAATCTTCCATATTACAGGAAGAAATTTTAGTTATTGAGTAACAAATATAATCTAACATCCCTACATTCACATCATCAGATCAGAATGATTATATGTATTTTCACCAATCCTTATTAAAATTTACCTTACAATACTTGATATCTTGTTACGTCTTACTTTTCGTGTATATACTCTACCATAAATGTTAAATTATAATGAATTTATATTATGAGAATATAAGTGATAAGTGTCTATGCAATGTATGCTTGTTGCGCTCGATTTTCTCGCGAAAACTACTAAGCGTATTGAAATGAGACTTTACAATATTATACCTTATACGTCAGGATAATATAAAATTTAACTTAATAACGCCTGTCGTGGCGCAGAGGTACAAGCGTGCGAATGTAAACGCGACAGGTTGTGGGTTCGTTCCCACTCCAGGAAATGGAATTTTTCATTTCCTGGGCTTGGTAACAAGGCAAAGCGCGGTAGTGAGTTCTGCCACTCAGCACGCAATGCCTCAATTCACGGAAAGTAGGGAACGGAGTGTCTTAACATTAGGTTCCCTCTGCCTACCCAGCTATATGCGGGATACAGTGTGAAGCTATGTATGTATGTAATACAAAATTTATAATTTTACACTAAGGATTTTGGATGAGTAAAAAAGTTGTCACGAAGAGATTGTTTAATCTATGAGTTATAAGCCAGCGTAACGCGCGCTAGAGAGCAATGATTGGTATTTCCCTACGTGATCGAATCAAAAATAAAGAGATCTGTGGGAGAGCAAAAGTCGACGAAGTCGACATTATTCGAAGAATTTCTCAGCTGAAGTGGCAGTGGGCAAGGCTAGACATATAGCGACGAGAATTGATGGCCGTTGGAGTGAAAAAGCGAATGGCCTCCACGAACTGGACGACGCCCAGTGGGCAGGTCCCCTGCCAGGTGGACCGACGATATGGTTAAGATCACCGGAAGCCGCTAGATGCCGCAAAACCGATAGTCGTGGAATTCATCTACAATTATCGATATGTACGTCGTACTATTCAGTATTTATTTATTCTTAATAAATAAAAGATGTCTGTCGCAAGATTCTTTCTTAACCGGCATCCCGGATTATTTTATTTTAGAGTGCTAGTACATTTTATAGTACGTGTAGTATTTTATAAGAAAATGTGTGTAAAAGATATAAATTCTTGATAAACATGGCGAACAAAGATGTTATTATGATGGTAAGTAACTATCTAATTAATATTTATAGTAAAAAATTAAATTCTTTTGTGCAGCAGCAGTTTACTGCTACTACATAAGAGAACTCAACATATATTTTATTTAAATACCTTTCATGATAACCAAGACATAGCCACAATCTGATTTAAATACTAAGACCGACTTCACTACAAAAATATCTAGTGAAAATTCCACAACTTGTTTGAAAAACAAGGATCTAGAGAAGTAACGTGGACGGTGGATTGATTGCATAATCTATGTCAATCATTCCATCGATTCGTGTATTAAAATAAATTGATAAATAGTGTAGATGCGGAAGCGGTCAACTGCCCCCGCTTAAAGAATTACTCGTGGATGCTAAATTTCATTCAAGAATGATATAATCGGCGACGAAATCTTGACCGCGACGGTGCGCTACACTTAATAAGCGGGATGTGAATGAATTATGATTATTTGCGCGGTGCGGCGTTTGCGCAAGCAAACGTGTGCTATGTTACCACAATTATGAAATAAAACAAAAAACATGTTTTAATAGAGTTTACTATTATATGGGTCAAGCAATTTCTACACGTTCGACGACTCGTTTCTTTGAGAACATCAACTGTCCTCGGCGTTGCGACGCAGCCGCTGATATTTAAAATGATTTTGAGCAAGAGTTCCAAAGCTGCTCGTTTGCCAAACTTGATCCGACAACGGCGACGGCGGCGAATACTTCGTTCGTTACATCCGACAGGAATACTTATTGGGGTAAGAAGTCAAGAGGCATATTTCGGTCTATAGGATTTCGGTTATCGCACTTGTTTATACAGTACGTACGGCGAGAACACGAGAAGCGCTGTTTTTTTCTTAATTCCAATATTTTTATGAGGTCGACGTTTCGGCGGTATGTGTTTATCAGTCACTTTAACGTCCCCGAAAATTATTGTTATCATCATTCGTAGTGCTATTTCATTGTGTCACAATTGTTATTCTATTCCGGAAGATTTAATGCCAGCTATTGACTTGAGAGAAAAAATACTAGTAGTGCCCACGACTTCGTTCGGTATGCTAAGCTACATAATCCTATGTTTAAAACATTGGACTTTTTATTTATTTTCATTTTAATGCCGTATTTAATTTACTTTTACATTGATCTTAACCAAAATGCCGAGAAATGATAAATTTATTTTATTCATGCTTTATTCTAAATTATTAACTTAAATATTAATTTTATATTTTTTATACTCAATTCTAAATAACATTAATCATTTTTTTTAAATCAATTTTCAAATCTATCTCGCAGATGAAATTGTGTAATAATAACTAGGAATGAGAAGAGTGCACCAATTATCTGAAAAAAGAAACATGAGATTATTGAAAAATATTTAAGAAAGTTATATGCTTGTTGTTTTCCCATTCCCACCCATCCTTTCCCCAAAATGTGGTGGTTCCGAGAACGGAATACTACATTGTCCTCCTCTTCCATCTGTATCCTCTAGGTTGGCAACGCATCTACAACACCGGAG